>WYEA01017282.1:2118-16000 GCA_033558465.1 Alcedo atthis
TTTTGGAGTTCTTATCCCTCCTTCACTTCATATGAAGTGCAGTTGGGGGATTTCTGATAGGCAAATAGATCCTCCCTGTCCCCTTTGAAGCCTTTGCGTTAGACTTTCAAAATTCGAAAGAGCAGACGAAAGCTGAATGACAACATTGTGTGAGTTGCTATATAGTACATTTTATTTTTGTGGCAAAATGCATTGTTTGCACTGGTGTTCAGCCACGTCTGATACTAATTTCAGGACTTCCAGAGTGTTTTTTCCATTTGCTACAGAAATGTTAATATTGTTAAACTAAGATGTGCATACCCTTGACTGATTTATTTATTTATTCTCCTTCTCTTTCCAGCCTGAATTCTACCAAGTATGCCATACCAAAAAAGATTATGAAGAGATTGGTCCTAGCATCTGTCGTCACAACCCTGTGTTTGGAGTCATGTCTTAAAGCTGACCTCGGAGGGGTCAGGGATAGGGAGGAGGGGAGGAGGAGGAGTCTTTCTGATTACTTGTTTGTCTGATGGCTGGTATTAAGGTAACAAACATGACTTGACAATAAGAAAAAGACCAAACACAATTAAGCAGGATTATTTTAATAAGTGTCTCAACATGCGGATGTAGTGGAAAGCCAGAATGATCACGTTTTTTCTTTAGATTGATTATTTGAACCTGTGCGTAACAAAACAAAAAGTGGATTTTAGTTCTTTCTGTGCCCTGATATTTTGTATATTAATGGATTATCCAAGATTTGATGGGATTTGATGGTGTGTAGATAGTCAGCTCTCTAATGCTTCTGTTGTACCCTTTCATGGGTGCAACGCAGGAGCTTGTTTATATTTCATACTTTTTTATACTTTGAGGAAAAATATGAACTAAAGAAACTGTAATATTTGAGGAAAAAATTTACCAGTGACCAACTTGAAAGTAAATTAAAAAAAAAAAAAAAAAAGAAGAAAAAAGTCATGACTAATGCAACTAGTTCTTGCAAATCATGACCAATCTAAATCCTGGGTTCCATCCAATGCGAGTGCTTTTGGAACTAGGAAGCTAGTATCTTGGATTAACCGATGCCTGCTAGTGCTTTCTGATTACTTGGTGCATTTTCATACTATCTCTTGCTTTAAAAAAAAAGAAGAAAAAAAAGAAAAAAAAAAGAGTAAAGACAAGACTGTTGGACCAGTATTGCAGTTCTGTAGTGTCATTTCTAATTAAACCAAATAATCAGGTTATCAAAATTGGTGTATTTAAAGCCTAACACCATTCCAATAAAGGCACAAAATTTCTTTTTATGTTTGTGTCAGACTTGTTAATCTCATGACATGGGAAGTTGTGAGCATGGGTTCCTACATATCCGCTGTGGTGTTTGAAGAGTAAGGTTGGTCTGTAAGGTAGCAATCATTATGTGCATTGTGTAAACTGAAGTGTGAGCATTTTAGAGCTGCAGTTTATATGTTCATCTAGATAGCACTTACTATATAAACCTAACACCTCCTCCATTGTTAGGTTTGTTCATCTACTTTGTTCTGTAACTTTTTCCCTCCACTTTCTTCCAAGTGGTGGTATACAGGAGACAGTGCTGCGTTTTAAATCTCTGTGGTTTTTCTGCAAGAAAATACCATGTAGATAAAAATAAAGTGAAAACAATCTCTTTCTCATTCTTTCTAGGAAGAACACTTCATATGTTGAATGGAATTACTTACAATTTCTGTTAATATTTGATGAAAGAAAACTTGTGAGTTCAGAAGCATCTAAAGAAATGTAGTTAAGGTTGTTTATGTAGAAGACCACAAGAGGGAGATCTCTTGGTTTCTTCTGAGTTGTAAAGATTCTTTTTCAGAGAAGTTTATCAATTGCCAGCATTTCTGGTTGCTTGACAAATTAGACCCCATAATATGGTGAAACACAGGAAAGTGTTTTTACAGCAAGCATTATAAGACTTTACATGCTGGAATTGAATAGAACCTTGGTGCAAACAAGAAAATGTGAAATAACTGTATTACAAAACTATTATTATCAACTCCCTATCAATGATACAGTTCTTTTGAGTTTTTCAAATAGTGACCTTTTGACTCATAACTGCTGACTGATTCATGTGGTAAGAAAGACTGCTAGGCAAATATGTGTAAAATAAAGAAGTTAATTTAAGCTGTGCTTTTCCAACAGTCCTCTGGTTCTGCAACTGCACCCGTGCTCCAGTGACCGCATTTCTTGATACACTGCGATGGCATGAAAATAAGGCAAGGTTGTGGTTTTCCCACAGGGAACAGGATAAAAATAGTCTGGACCAGGAGCTGTGTGATAGGCTGGCTGCTTTAGGCAGGTCTGTAAGGTTGGTATTTTACAGAAATAAGCACTGCCTGGTGGTGGGAGCCCTCTAGAGCTGGACTGTGTATCTGACACGACAATAACTGGATGAGCAGATGTTGGTATGTCAGGGAAACAGGCCAGCTCGTATCTGAGATCTTTGATGGGAGGAAGAATTGACATTTGAGTGTGAAACCTGTCAGGCTGTGAGCAGGAGTTGCTGCCCAGTGTACAATAAGATGAGTTTTGCATTCCAGCTATATTCAATAAGAGAAGCACAGGTACTACCAGGGTTTTCATTGTGTATTTGGTATGTTAGGAGCAAGGCCAGGAGGTTTTTTTTGCTAGGCTGAAGGGTCCCTGCTGCCAAAACTGAATGAAAATAGCTAATCAGCCCAGCACAGTGTGATTTGAGGCACCTTCTGCACCACACTCACGATCCTGTGTACAGAGCTAGTAATCTCATGCTCCAGAGAGAAGCTGAGCTGTCTCAGTGTTGTTTCATTAATGGATCTCAGCTCTCAGAAGAGGTGGTATGTGTGTCATAAATGCTGCTGAGCAGCCCATGTATTGCTGGACTTGTTTGGATGAGATACGTACAATTTTATCTAGTGGCCTGCACAATTAATTACAAAATCAAAGATGCAGTAGCTTAGTCTGTTATGCTTGTCTGTTCCAGTAGCTGTTCATCTTCCTGTGGCTCCAAGAAAGCTAATTTGAACTTCTGTAAGTCATTTGTATAGAATGGAAAGTGCCTGTACCCCTTACACAACAGTCAGTTTCTTCTAGCTGTAATTTGTAATGATGTTAAGCTTCTCATGGAATTAAGCAAGTAGGATTTTTATTTATATTTTTTTTGCAATACTATTTTATTTCTTTTTATGCTGTAGAGATAATTCCAGAGAAAAAGTGCACAGACATGGCTCATTTCTGGTGTGTTAAGGAACTAAATATCAATGAGCAGCTCCTGTTAATGACTTGGACAGTGTGGAGAATCATCAATACTGAACACACCAGATACAATATGCAATTACAGTCTGGGAATAACTCTTTGAGAATGGTTACCTCTACCATGAGATTTAAATCTGAGCTGCCTTTTTTGGGGAGGTGGCAGAGGGGCTGAGCAGCCTGTGGGTAGGTTATGCAGTGGCCATGTAAGACAAACAATGTACAGTGTGAATACAAGGCATTTTTCAGAAAAAAACTTTTATTTCCTTTAACTTGTACCTCTCTGTTTTTCTCTGCTTAGTTGAGTTTCAAGTACCCAGAAAGGTTAATTGCACAGACAAATGATTAGAGGGGAAAGGACCCCCACAACAAACACACACCCCAATCAAAAAAACCCCAAGGTTAGCATTAAGTGATATTTCCTTCTAATTAACATCCCAAGAATACACAGAATCCTTTGTCTCATCTCCATGTTTCTTTGATGATGTGCAGATGGATCAGTGGTCCAGGGATGGATGCAGCAGGCAGCTGTGTCTCCCTTGCTCTCACAGTGTGGAGCTGGGTGCAGCCCTGGGATGTGTGTGGAGCTGAGCTGGAAACATCTGAAATGCATGTGTACAAACGTTAGGTGGAAGAAAACCTACACTGGTGTTTCTTCTTAATCCTCAAATGTGCCACAAAGTCACTGAGCTTACTGTGTAATGGAGGGTTTAATGGGGCTGATGTTAGGAAGGAGCTTAAAGGAGACTTTACTATAATTGTCTCAGTGACCTGCAGCAGTGCTATTTCTGCACAAAACATTGTAAAGAGCACTAAAATGTTGTGGCATAGCCTGCCTGAGCTTGGCTGGCTTTTCTAATCTCCAACACTTCCATTTTTATTCTGCTAGACAAAATAGGACTTCAGGTTTAATTGGCTCTGTGTAGTTAAAGTTTGTGTGTTCACGCTGCTGAACTTGGGCTAAATCAAAGGTCACTGCCAAGTCAATTTGGGATCATCATTTTGTGAAGACATCAGTGAACAAACTAAGGTGGTGTTGGGACAGAGGAGTTACTACTTGAAAGGATGAACCCAGGCAGCTGCTGGATGTGCTGAGCTGCGTGTGACTCTGCTGCCAGCCACGGGGATGGTGCTGGTCTATGTCACTGACTAATAACTGACTGAAAACAAAATGTTTATTTGTTTTCTGTGTAGGACAGAATATTTTTTGCAAAGGTTTTGTGACATATGTTAGTTGTTATTGTCACTTAGTTGTTTGGGTTTTTTTGTTATATTCCCCCTGGACAAGCAAGTGCTGGACCAATCAGCTCTGAGCTGCAGTCACCCTCCCTGTTCTTGTCTAAGCCTTTGAGTTTCCTGTTTTGAACAGTACAGAGCTACCCCTCTACTGTGGGGACACAGCAGACAGACCTTTCATCTCTACAGTTTCTATTAAATCCTTGATTACCAGCAGGAAGGCCCAGCCTGGCCTGTGTTGGATGTAGGTGGCTCACCCACACAGGGAGCAATGCCCAGTATGTTCCTGCTCTGAGGCAGATCCCCATACCAGTGGAGAGATGGCAGTTTCTGGAAATTTGCTTTTTCTGTATTAGACAGTTCTGGTGCCTGTAGTGTGCCTTACTCATAAATGTCTTTCATAAGTGGTGTTACTCCAGCAGCCAAATGCCTTTCTGCATCTTTCCTGAAGGCAGAGACATTCCTTCTCCCTGAAGAGGAAGACCTGTGAATAATGCTTTGGATGAAGGCTCAAGATGTTTCCTGGGACTTTTGTTCTACCACGGTGCTTTGGAAAGCCACTTTATCTGCTCTGATTCACAGTGATGTACAGAGTGGCTGCACTGTTTTTTTCCCCAGACTTGCAGGGTTTTTAGTGTAAATGCATTTGATACTGGAGCAATACCCAGAGAACACAACAGCAGTGAGTTTGTAGGAACTAGAGACTTAAGGCTTGGTAACAGGTAATGCTGGTATGGTTAGGAAAAAATAGCTGTGGTTTGTTTTATTATTTTCATGAACTAAAAGACAGATCAGGAAAGGTATATTGTTTGAAAGACAGACCAGCACAGAAGCCTCCAAAGCCCAGAAGCTACCCTGTTTCATGCACATCCAGGATAAATCTTTTTCAACATCTTGTTGAAAGTTGTTTTGACTTATTTATAAATGAAAATTAATTGTAGCTGCAGCTTAAACACATCTTCTTAGCTAAGTGTCCTGGCTACTAAGCTATATTATGTTTTCTCCCTGGTCATGCTGTTTGGATGAGTTATCCTGGGAGAGAGTTTACACTGCATGAGTTGGAGCCCAGGCTTGCATCTCCCTTGATTTTTAATTGTTTGATTAATCCCTTCTCACCCCTGAACTGGAACACAGGGTGTTCTTTCTGCCCTTCCTCAGGTTGATGGAGTGAGTGGGTCCCTGCTCTGCTTGCTGCTTTCAGGGGCCTCAGCTTGGCACTGCCCACAGGGGTAGAAGAACCTGGGCAGGTCCTTGAGGACCCAAATTCTCACACAGGGCAGAATCTAAACACTAAGAGTTCAAGAGCAGTATCAACCCACAGCTACTCCATTCAAGCAGAGGAGTGGCAGCAGCAGTGAGGTGTGAGATGCATGGATGGCAGAAACAGGGCTGCAGCCCTACTTACATCTGCTGATGATGCTTTGGCCTCAACTCCCATCCCTGAGCTGCAGAGTCCCCACAGAGACCTGCTTGCATAGCTGGACCCTACCTCTTCTGTCCCCTCCCAGCCAACCTCCACGCTCTTGAGGTTGCACATGCTGGATGCTGCCTCTCTCCTATAAAGCACTGCTAGAAATTCAGTGTTCTAGAAACTCCTGCCAGCCTCTGATGGTGACCTTGCTGAACCCTCAGCGTGGCTGTGCTGTTTGTTGTTGGGACAGTTTAGTATGTTTCACTTGTTGAAATTCTCCAAGCACAGGTAGGTTCAAGGTTTAAGCAAATACAGAAATCAGATTAAAGTGTCCTCTTGATCCTTTCAGACTGAAATTCTGTAGGCATAGGCTCAATACTCTGCAGCCACATAGAGGTGTTGTGTTTTAGGAGAGGCATTTTTGTTCTGGTGTCTAAAGTGTAGTTGTTCAAGGCGATGACAATGTGGCTTGTCTCAAGATGATATATTTTCTAAGATAGGCTCTGTGCCCAGAGGTGTAGTTTCTAAATTGGCTTAAATTGGGAAGGCAAAGATGTGTCCAGCTTCATGTGTTTGGGCAGGTTTACCAAAGTTCCTCCCTTGGCAGCAGAGGGCTGAGGCCAGTCTGCTGTCCATGGTGTGGAAAGGTGTCAGCCATGGCCCTAATGTGAGAGGAAACCACCCACCTGGCAGGGTGGTGATTGATTTGGTTTGTTATTGTTTTCTCCAACTTCCAAACTCTGGCATTTAGCTAAACCCTGTTAATGGTGAAAAATAACAAAAGTTGTGCCCCAAAGAATAATAACTAACAGACAATTACAAAGCACCCAGAAAAACGCCAGGGAAACCAGAAAATTGGGAAGATGCAAGAGTCTGTTCTGCAGAGCAGCTGCTGGCACACTGTGGGCCGTTTGCCTCATTTGCAGTACGGCTGCTCTTAAACGTGTATTTAATAGCTGTGTAAGGCTATGTGAGGAGGCTTTGCCTGGCGCGAGTGTGCGGGCACAGTGCAGTCATAGTTCCACACTTAGCCACACGATGGCGCTTTCCCCCAAGAAATCCTGCAGCTCAGCAGCCTGGAAAGCCCTTGGGCACAACCTGCCTGGAAAAAAAAAAACCACATAACTGAAAGAATTTGGTGGCAAACCTTCGTGGAAAGGCTGATACCCTCTAGTCGCATCAAACCGAAGAAATGAGAGCTTTGTCTTCCTCTGTGGAGCCAATAAATTAGCGTCTCCCTGCAGATGTGCTCAGACTCTTGCAAGATGCTCCAACCAAGAGAATGTATGGGATTACTTAGAGGCACTGAGCCCTTCAGTGCAGGGCCTGTCAGATATGTGTTGGAGTGAAATCAGTGTATGGGAAAATGTCATGTACACTATGTGAAGCCACTTCAGGAGATAATTATGAGGAGGTTTTTTTTTTTACTCTCATTGCAATTCACTTCTGAATGAATTCAAGTTATCTTTGTACCTGGGCATAGGGAGTGCACAGGAGACAGCCTGGGGATGCTGCAGGCAAAGCCAAGGTCTTGTAAAAGCCGATCCACCCACAAGCAGAGATGAAGCCAGGCAGGGCTCTGCTCCATCAGAGTCTTGAAAGATATATGTTGTAACTAGTGCCATTAGCACATTGTGCTTGTCATCCACCAAACGTAGATAATGATATTACTCTAATGTGATGATATTTGCTACACAGATGTCACAGCGTTTGGCATTTCTGAGCAAAACTTGCTGAGAGTTGGTTTGTAAATAGGGATGTTTTTGCAGTTTATCATCAGCATGATGTTTTCATCAGGAAGGTTTCTCTACTGCTGGATCAGATTTTCTGCCAGCATCCATCCTCAGTGCAGCCCTGGACCTGGGGTTAGGACACCTCTGCGTCTAGATCCTGTCCATGATTTGTAATTCAGGCTGACAAGCAACAGTGGGGAACTTGTCATTTCTACTTCAGTTCTATTTCTGAGTAACTTCTCTGAATGTCTGAAGTTCTGTGGGGGGCAGCTGTGAGGCTTCCCAGATTTGCATAGGCTGCAGAGAGCCTCCCATGGGTGGGAAGGACCTGCCTGTGGGCAGGGTGGGCTACTGCAGCCCTGGGGCAGGTGGTCAGCAGGACTGGAGCTGAGCCTCCCTTCCGTGTAAAGGGCACAGTGCAGTGTAAATGTGTCTAAGATGTGCTTGCCTAAGGCAGCTCAGATATTTTTGCTGGAAAGGATGTCAAGAGTGGAATGGGGAGGTATGACCCAGGCTATTGCCACCACACCCAGGCTGCTTTGGTGTAGTCACAGTTTTTAGCCCGAGCAGATGCCCTGGAAGTTGTCCTGGGCTGGGCTAGCTGTGTGTGCCTACAACCTTAATGGACCTCTGAGTATTTTTAGAACAAGTCCTCTAATTATTGCTTAATGTACTTTGATTTTATCAAGAGTTGTGACCTGACAACCTTCTGCTTCTCTCTCACCTCCATTAATTCATCTGACTTGCTATACATCACACGTGGTTTATTTGCCAAGCTAAGCAAGCTGACAGCAAGGTTCCAAAGTGGAAAATAAACCTTCCCTCAGCTATGAAGCACCTTGAGGTGGGGTTTGATTTTGCTATGTTTGTGCCATCACATCCAGCTGATTGTCCTCCCCTGCTCACCCTGTGTGTCCTGCAGGACACAGCTTGCTGCAGCACCCTGGAAGGTGCTGAGATCAATCAAAGGGAGACAAATGGGCTGTCCCTGAGGTTAGGGTGAGACAGAATCTGATTCCTCATGAGCTGAGCCGCAGTGGGGGGGGCAGGGGAGTGGATCAACAGGGGCTGCAGGGATGTGGTGCTGACAGAGCTGCAGCCTGTGCATTTCCTTGGGTGGTGCTGGTGGGTCTGGGCGCCCACAGGAGTTTCTCTGGTAGACTCGGTCACTTGGTAATTCAGCTCACTGCAAAGATGTGCTGCATGAAAGCAACTGAGCTTCTGCATTGGGAAACGGGTAACAGCAGCTTTTTACTGGCACAAATACTGCCTGTGTACAAATACACCTCTAGTCCCTCTCTCCTCTCGTGATACTCGGGGAAAACCTTTCTTATATCATCTTTGCCCTGCAGAACTAAATAGGTCAAAATTAATGATTGGACAACAGGAAACGCTCCACAGCCTGTGGTGTTGATGTTTTATTTGTAGAGCTGTGCAAATGCCTTTTGGTGTTTTCCTTTTTTTCCCTGTGTATCCATAAGTCTCTTCACAAGTGGGGTGGGTTTGTTGTGTCAATGGCACCAGAGCTGAGATGAGAAGCTGGAGATGGTGCCGAGGACTTGGGGGCTCTGTGCCATTTGTGGTGAAGCCCAGCCCATGGGCACTGGTCAGGTATGCTGACTGTGCAGCATACCCTTCACACCTGCTCCCTGCCTCCTACCCCTGCTGAAAATCTCCCTGAGAGCAGAGTATTTCAATACTTTCTCCGGGTGATGGCTGTCAGAGACCACATGCTGTGACCCAGTCCAGCCCTACTGAAATCTACAGCTGAGGCTTTTCCAGCCCCTAAAAGACAGAGAAATTAAATGACAGGATTTTCTAATATCTGAAATTTTTACACATTGTGAATGGATGCACTGGAAGGACATATAAGATGTATCCTGAGCTTGGGCTGAGAGAGGCTGTTATACAGTAAAAGGGGGATTAGAGTAGGCAGCCCCACCACTGCACGGCTCCAGTGCTCCCCGTTTCAGCGTGGCACATGGGCATCCACAGTTTGTCCAGCCACAGCCCCTGTGTACAGCCTGGACCCCTGGCTTTCCCCCAGCAGGTTAAGTGCCCTTTACATGGAAAAAAATCTCTTTGGCCCCAGCCATCAGAGCAAGGTTAGGAAGGTGCCCAGAGGGATGGCATGGGGCTGAGTCCTGCAGATCAACGCAAGGGGGCACCCAGGGCCAGCCTGGGTCTGAGATGCAGCTTCACTTGCTCTCTCCAGCCCACCTCAGCAGCTCTCCTGGCAGCTCCCGTGACCTGCTTTCTGCTGGGTGTGCAGGCAGGCTCTTGGTCTGTAGCACTGGAATTCATTTATGTGAAATACATAGCTGGGTAACAATGTATGAATTTTCATGCAATTCTCAATCTTAGGGACAGGCTGGTGTTAGGAACTCAAGCTATTTGGAGTAGCTTAAAAAATGGAGGGAATATTCACTGGAAAGAAAAATTGCTATCAAAAGTTACTCAAAAAATACTGGGAATCTGAAATTTTGTTGGCAGAAAATATTTGCACCTGGCTAAGTATATCCATGAGATTTTTCTCTCCCTGGTGTGGAATGTTGACTGCTTCCAACAGACTCAACCCTGATCCAGGTGGAGGAGTTGCTGCCTCTGACTCAGCAGGACCATGGGCTGTGTGGCTTCTGTGAGTCCCCTGAGCCTCCTCATAAGTGTGACCCTGATTACCTGCTAGTGTAGCTAAAGAGTAATGACATTCACTTTGCTGCTTTGTTTTCTCTTTTCCCCGAGAAAAAAATACTTTATTGTTTCTATAGTTGGAGAACTTCAGGGGAGTTAATGAAAATGCAGGATTTATTTTCCTCCATTGTGAAAACTTCTATTAAAAGGATGGATAATGTTTGAAATCAAGATGATTTTCTTCTCTGGGAGCTAGGCTTGTACATGAGCATAGATCTGCAGTATGGCTTTGAGAAGGTGCTGTCTGTGCAAACTGGGGGGACACTTAAAAGGATTTTGGTGATGCCAGCAGAGCAATCTGTTGGGGTTTGGTAGGAGGGGCAGCAGCACACACTAGGAGCTGGAGGTCTCTGTAGGTGACCTACCCCCTGATCCTGGGCAGAAACAGCCCCTCTCTTTTTTTGGCAGAGTGGTTGGGAGCTCCTGGGGTTGTCTGTCTTTGCCTTTAAATCCTGATTCACACAGAGTACTGCTTGGTTTTTGTTTTTTTTTTTCCCTTGCTCAGCTCAAAGATAACAATTTTGGTCTGGGTGTGTTTAAGGAGTAGGGAAGAGAGGGCCTGGGAATTGCCAGAGACCATCCTGAGGCAGGGGGGAACAAAGGTCCAGGTATAAAGGTGATAATGGTACAGGGGCTGCTGCTCACCCGATTGGGATGATGATCAAGAAGGGCACTTTTCCAATACCTGAGGAATTATCAATACCCTCTGAGGAAGCAGAAGGCAGGGGCTGCCCTGCCTGGAGACTCCTTGCTTCCAATTCCAATCCTTGAGCTGTCAGCACATTAGTGTGGCACCACTGGCTCAGCCCAGTGACTCCTGTCACCTTCCACCCTCTTGCCTAGAGCCATATTCTTGGTGCTTTTGCCCTTTCTTCTGCAGTGAGGTTAACACTGGAAATGTCAGTATTTTGGCAGAGGAATGGTGCTTGAAACTTCACACAGGGAGTAAAAAAGGAACAGGAGAATATAAGAGGCAACTGCAGAGACATAAAAAGCTGGCTGAAGTTTTTCTATAGTACTTGTATTTGTTTTAGTAATAGCTTTGGCTTGCCTTTGAAAGAGCCTGCTGGCTTAATTGAGCATATAAAATGTGTGTATTAACTAGGTAAACAAACTGACTTTACAGTGTTGTCTTTATATTGATATGAAAACAAAACTGTACAGGCTGTATTATAGTGAAAGGACATTTTACTCATTCATGGCTGGATCCCACACGATAAGCTAACCATGTGTATTAGACGTCAGGTATCAGTGTCTTTAACAACTCTGTATCTGCCCTTTTAAATTAAAAAAGATATGATGGAAAAGCCCATTGAACAGCCAGGTCTTCATGATGAGCACAAGTCTTCTGTGACTTGCTGCATAATGTTTATTTATATGGTATCTACCATGATTTGTTAGGTTTTATGTGGAAATAAGGTGATAAACTGGGTTTGCCCAAGGACCTGCTGCTTCACTGTCTCTGCATGGGGACCTGTGGGTGGGAATTCCCAGGGCATTGATGGGAGCTTCATCCCCATGGGTGACAGCAGAGACCGGCTTCTTGCTTTGGCACATGCCCTGGCCTGGTATTGAACACCTTATGGTCTGCTGAGGAAGAAATGCTGAGAAAAGCCAGTATGTTGGTAAAAGTCCAAACCAAGCTATTTATTCTTTCTGAGGTTTATTTTTAGTTGCTTTTTTTATGACTCTTTTTTTGTTTGCTTTACTTTTTGGCAGTTCAGAGCAGAGGTTGGATAGTGGCTCTGCAATCTTCAGGGGCTCCAAGAAATTAATATTTTTCCAGTGATAGCAGCATCTTTTCCTCTCTCCCAGCAGCACTCCTGGACATTCTGTGATGCCTCTTATGCTGCAGCACTCCTGGGAGTTTTCATAATGCCTCTTATGCTGCACCACAACCAGGTTTTAGATTTTTACAAAGCAGATCAGCATGCATCTCTGGCACCAGCACTTCAGCTGCTTTCATATCGTTACTTTGGATGAATTTTTTAACTAAAAGCTTAGGGAACATAGCCAGTGACATGTGCTGGTGATAAAAGAGAGTCCCCTGGGTCCCCCATCCTTGCTTGTCCCACTGGCACATGTGCCAGACATGAAGCAGAAGAGTAACTTACCTGAGGTACCAAAGCAGCCCAAGGTTCTCCTGGGTCAGCTGAATTTGAGATGGCATTTCAGAGAAGCAGCTCCACAGTAAAATTGTGAAGGCAATGTGAAGAGAAAAGGAGGGGAAGGAACTGGTTGATGTTCTTAGTGTCTAAAATAATAACAGTAAATAGAAGTTTAGATTGCTCCCCAAGATTGCTAGACAAGATTGGTCAAGGAGCCACATAACTTAGATTAATCTGATTTTGACCTTTTATGTGTATAAAATGTATTGATGCATCTTCTCCCTTATCTTGAAAGAGCACAGATTATTTTAGCTGTTAATTCTTGTCAGATACAAACGCAAATACTGTCTGGGTCATTTGCCTGTAGGTGTTTGTTGTGCAGCACCATTTTGAGGAGGATCACAAAGCCTCCAGGTTACAATGTACTGCAGCAGCAAAAGTCCTCATCCCCCTCTTTGGCCCACCTGAGTTTAAAGTACAATCTTCTCTTAAAACAACCCTTCAGACAGCTGGGTGTAATTCAGCCCACAGCTTGCACTGCTGTAATTCACAGAGATCAATTTACAGAGCAGAAGCCTACAGCGAACCTATTTCAGGTGGTGGCTTCCTGGGGGAGGGGTGTGACAAATATAAGTGGCCTAAAACAAATCAAAGGATAATGCTGTGCCACAGAACAATGTCAGATGCCTTCTGTCTGCGGGAATCTAATACAGCTAATAAGCAGCTAACACAACTGCCTGATTTGTCAGGAATTATTACCTGCTGAATAACTTAATAGATTTCTAGTCCCTGTGTGTATAATTTTCCCTAGTCCCCAAAGAAAAGCTATATAATGTTTGGCACAGTTGTTTGTAGAATTGTGATGCACCACAGGTGTACTTTGAACTTCATAAACTGCACTAGATTACGTCCCATTACACCTCTTGTGGGACTGTAATTACTCGGAGCTCTCTGGGGCAGGCTGCTACTTGCCATGTGATTTTCCAAAGCAGGACCTTAACCCTCTCTTTGTCCCTGCAGCATTCACGTTGATTAGCTGTGTGCATGGACATCGTTAAATCAGCCCAAACTCTTGGACAGCTCTGAAATATGTTTAGTGTTTTCATTCAAAGGTTTTTATGAGGGCTATGCTTTTAAATAAAGCAGGATCTTGAAAAATGGTCCTGAGGAGATGTGGACTTTTTTTCAATAGCTTTTAAAAATAATGTATTTAAATAAACAACACAGTCACAGGTTTAATCATGTAGGTAGCCTACCTTATAGGAAAATAATTCACTATTTCACATTCTAGTTCGACAGGAAGAAATAAATTCTAGCAGTTCATGGGCTACTAGATTCTGAGGAGATGCCATATACATCCATCCCTATACTAAAGGAAGAATGGTGCCATGTGGGTGTGAAATGAAGGACCCAGTTATTGAGCAAGGAGGAGTCCTGCTCACATTCTTTAATCAAAATTATAG
>WYEA01017282.1:26420-39989 GCA_033558465.1 Alcedo atthis
AAGGAAGGAAGGAAGGAAGGAAGGAAGGAAGGAAGGAAGGAAGGAAGGAAGGAAGGAAGGAAGGAAGGAAGAGTTAAACCGTGTTAATATTGAACAGCAGTTCAGACCATCTGCTGTAAAACTGCCTGTTGCTCCGAAGGCTGAGTTGGCTGTTTGGTGCATCCTCCAGAACTGTACCACTGCCTTCCCTGCATGATGGGAGAGATAAACCTGCACCCCCTGAGCTGTGCCACGTAGCAGTCACACTGGCCAGTGAAGAGGCAATGAAGAAAACTTGGCATTTGGTGAGGGTTTCTTTGATATGATGTTCACCTCCAAAAAATTAACTCCTAAAGTATTAACTCCCTCCTTCACAGAAGGTCAGGTGAGGCTCTTCTATTATCTTTAGTTATAAAAACATAAATATTAAGTCTGGCTTTGCTTACTGGCTTAGTGTGCACCACAAAGCAGGGTGTATGTGGCCAGAAACCAGCCAGCACTGTTCTTTTTCACACTTTCAGGTACCTGCTTCTCTGCTGGCCACTCAGCTCTGCACTCACACGACCAAATTTTGCCAAATTATAAGCTACGACAGGTCCCTGAGTAATGTCTGAGCTGAGACAACATGAGAAACAAGCTGCTGTAGAGAGCTTCCTACAGAGACTGTTTTCCACATTATTCCAGTGATGGAAAGATGCTGTCCTTTTCTTTCCCCAAGGAAGCCCATCAGGCTCTGCCTTGTACTCCCATTTACAGAAGATGCCTTCTGCCTAAAATGACAATAGTGCCCTTCTGGCACTTGTTTTATTTTTGTTATAAAATAAAACTGTTTTCTAATTTCTGGTTTCTAATGATCCAGCTGTGGATCCCATAAAATGTAGAAGCTAAATCACATTATTCCCAGTTCAAGAAATGCATAAAGGTGAATGCTAGGAGGAATTTCACAAGGCTCATTCTGAAAATACAAACAGATCTTTCATTGTAAACCCATTTTTCTTACTTCCCCCAGAGACAATCAGAACTTCATTGAATTATAAATATAAACCACAGCAGGATTAAGTTTGCACCCCCAGAGACAAAGGGGCACAGAATCCACGTTTCCTCTGTTACATAGTTGAATCTAGAAGATCAGGTTTGTAGCCATCACTAGATTTGCAAAATCTGCAGCCCCAGGTGTAGCAGGTAGAATTGCACAAGGTAGGGAAGGTGTAGCAGAGAGAAATACTTCAGCTGCCACCTCTCTGCCATCCACCAGCCTTCATTTTCTTGGTGTCACTCTTGTGTTGTAAATAGCAATTACAGCTAGGCTATTAACATCAATCAAGGGACTATTCTGAGCTTTTTCTCTTGAACAAGTTGGATAAACCAACACTAAGAGAAGGGGAAAAAAGATAAGGTATCTGCAGAAGTACTGTGATGAAAAAATATGATACCTATGGTGCTTTAAAGAAAGGGGATCTATAAAACCTTAAGCAGCTGAAGTTGGTCTCAGCTTTACGATCTCTCACTTCACATCTCTTGGGCTGGTGTACAGCAGTGGGAGCTCTGCACTAAAAACACATCAGCAAAACCCGTGTGTGGTGTCCCTCACTTGTTTTGTTCATTACGCTGCCTGCATAGAAAGTGCCACAGCAAGGGTAGTGGAGTGTAAATACCATTGTACTACACTACTGATGGCTCTCGTGAGACAGGAGAGATGGCTGGAGATTACCCAGGGGGGTGCAGGGGCTGTAGCTCAGCCAGCTGCACTCTGCAACGTCAGGTAGAACCCCAGGCAGTCCCTCAGCTCACTGTCACAGGAGGGATAGGTTACAGCTTCACAGAATTGGGATGGGGAGAAAGCAGATGTCCCATGGCATGCAAAGTTGCCACCTGCTCTGCATAGCATTGGTGTCGGTAGAGAGAAGCACAACACCCACACATACACACACACCAGCATGACTGTACTTCATTGAAGTAAATGTGTCAACACAGGTTATAAACCTGTGGCTGGTGCAATGCCAGAACTAATAGGAGGAAGGGGAAATCTATTAAAACCATGCAGATCACCTGGGAGGAAAGGCTTACTTCAGCAAAATGCATTTTAATTTGATTTTAATGAGACTGAAATTTTAAAAAGAATGTTGAAGAACACTACTGGAGATAGAAAAAAACCCCAACCCTACACAAAATTTCAGGCTGCAGATTTATTAACTCTCCATCTAAGTGGTACCCTTAAAGACTTTAAATGGTTTACGTTATCAAAAAGGAGATGGAGAGGTAACTTGATTATGGTGGAAATCCACAGGGAAAAAGTAATGGTTACTACTGAGTTAAGTGGCTCAGGAAGTGAGAAAAATAAGGTATAAAAAGAATAAATAGCCAAAAGCTGAAGTCAAATAAATTTGAATGAGAAATCCAGCACAGTTTTTAGCAGTGAGAATGATTAATCACTGGAACAAATTACCAAGTGAAGCAGCTGATTCACTATTTCTCAATGATTTCAAATTGCAATCAGTTGTCTTAAATCCAGAGTGGACATCTTTGGTTAATCAATAAGTACAGGGCTTAGAGAGGTAAAAGAGAGGTATTTAATTACTCACAGCCCAAGTGCCTCTGCTGGACCTGTAGACTTTTGCAGTGACTCTTGCCTCCCTGCATCCCAACACTGAAACCCAGGCACCTTCCCTGTGCCCGTGAGGGGTCCAGGGACGTGGGCTGGCACTGGGACCAACAGTGTTGGAAGCAGGCACAAATGCTGCCAGAACTCCCCTTAAACCTTACCTCTTGGAAGGCCCCGTCTCTGCCACGGCCTTGCTCACCTCCTGCAGCTACCCCACAGCTCCCTGTGACACTTCATCCCGCTGGATGCATCCTCAGCCACAGCTCTTGTTACTGCCTGGCTCAGCTACACCAGGGCTTGTTTGCAAACAAGTCTGAGCTTTACCTCACTATTGCATTGCTTGCCACTTCTTGCTGAGTTTGTTAAACACAATTTTGTCTTTAATGTTGCACAGAAGTTTGGATTGGAGCTCTCTCTGGCAGGAAACCCATCCAAAGGCACTGAAAAAAAATGATTCCCACATGCAAGGCAATGACTGACAACTTCCATCTTTCCTCAGCTGCAATGCTACATGTGTAACATTAGGTGAAGCTATGTGAGAAAATAATGCCAGAGCCATCCTCCCACAGCCCAGCTGAGAGTCCATTAAGTTGTCCCATTGGCTCTCTGGAGAACACTCAAAGCACAGGCACTAAGATGCTGCTTTTAGAAAGATAATGGATCAAGATGAAATCAGTTTTTCAGATGAGTCTTCCCTATCCGTAGGGGCCATCTTTATGGTTTCAGTGATGTAGAATAAAAAGAAAGAGTATTCACATCCTAATGAAATGAAAAATTTCATTAATTTTGGGATATTCATTCCTTTAAGAGCTTCCCTCCTTGAGCTCATTAACTCCACGAATGTGGCTTGTGCTGATGCTGCCCTGCAGTCCTTGCCAGGATTTGCTTTCTGTTCTCTGCTCCGAGCCAAGACAGAGACCGTTTGCCAAGCCCCAGTGTAACGCCAGTTACCAAGCAGATACCCAGAGATATTTCCTATTGCAGTTACCAAGCAGATATACAGAGATATTTCTTATTGAATGATGAGAGAAAAATCTTCTGATATTCTCAGCTGCAGTCTAGTCTCAACAGTTCGATCTGGCTGATTTCTGCAGCAATTACAGAGCTCATCCCGGTCCTGTGAACTATCCAGATCTTGGCAATCTGCAAAACTTTCAGAGAAAGTTTTGTAAGCTCATTTACATGCAAGATGTAGCAGCAGTCTCAGGCAGCTGGGGAAGCCTGGGTGAAAGTTACCTGCAGAGCTGGGGAGCAGCTTCCTGGGGCTCCTGGAGAGTCTCAGTCATGGACAGCCCCAGTCATGGAAAGCCCCATTAGCAACACCGAGCATTTGCTTTGCGATTATTTGAAGAAAGTAGCCTTCAGTGTGTGTAAGAGTTCAGTAGCAGCACAAGGTTCTGAGATTTACAGCATTAGGGGTGGGTCTTAGAGTAAGCATAAATACTCAGTTACTGTGTCCATTTAGTCTGTTATGCAGGGGTAAACTACAGAAGTTGTTCTGTCACCTGATGACCCTTCCCCATCCGAGAATTGTGGTCAGGAAAAGGAGTGGAGAACCATGGGTTGAAATGAAAACAAAACTAATATTACTACTAATGTTAATATAAAATTATACTCAGTGAAGGTTCACCAATCACAATAAACAGAAAATCAGTCTTCAGGAGCAGAACAATGAGTGAGCCCATCCAGAGATGGGGAGAAGAATTACAAGGGTGAGCAGGAGCACGATCTTGGGAGGGAACGGACTGCTCAGGAACACAAACTGAGGTTCTAGAAGTAAGCTGGAGGTAACTATGGACACAAAAAAGCAGGGAGAAGTGTTTGTTTAGCTTTAAACTGATCAGCACAAGGGACTTACTAAGAATAAGATGGTGAAAGGCACTTTTGTGGTCATGAAATGGTAGTGATGGAGTTCTTGGGGAGGCAAAGAGGGAGGAAATTATAAAGAGCTTAATTCAAGAACAGCACACTTTGGTACCCTCCCATAATTGGTAAGATATCAACATGGAGACTATAGAGAAAAGGCACTTAAGAGTTTTGTCAGTTCCTTGAGGAATTTAAGAGCAAAGTGGCCTGCTGTGGAGAGAGGGTAGAATGTGAAACCATGAGCTTCTTAGTGACCTGAAATTTTAAAAGGAATTGTTATAGAAAGTGGAAAGCAAGTGACAAAATGGTGTTAATTAAAAGGATCTTTGAGCCACAGCTGTTCTGCTATGTCAGGGAATTCACAAACATTATACTCTTGCACCTCTCCTCCCCCCCCTCAAAAATCACAAACACTGCAATATTTAAGGAGGAGAGTGGCATTTAAAGTATTTGAAGTAGTGCATACACAGCACTCTGGAAAGGTCTCACTGGTGTACTTAGTGCTGTCCTTAGTAATATGAAGTGAACCTGACCAAGGGAGTTCAGAAAGTGAGATGTATGAACAGACTGAGGTGCTGTATCTGCATCCTATAGAGAAGAGAGGATCGATGGAAGATCTCAGTCCTGAAATATAGCTGAGAAAAAACACCGCCAAGGGAAAGAAACTGTTTCCAGGGATATGACAGATAAAGGAAGAAGTGTTGGACTTAAATTGAAGCAAAGGGGACCTAGGCATTAAGATGTTTGTACTTCTGGGCTAGCTAAACACTCTGATTCTATAAGGATGCTCAAAATATGTCATGGTGTGCTAAAATACAGCTCAAATCAACACTTCTCAGAGTGGCAGCTGGCTAGTCTGTCAGTTGTCCTTGGTGAAGGGGTCATGGGCAAGGATTTTCTTCTTCCTTCATGCCTCTTTTTCATTTGAACTGCAGTGAAAAAGGCTATAGGATTTCTACTGCTGAGGTTTAAACGACTGATTAGGCAGAGATTTGCCAGGATTATTTTCTGCCTGTGTGGGTTTGATATGTAGTTTCTATTCCAAGTGAAGAAAACTTGCAAACTTTCAGAATTTCCTACCAACCATAAATTCTAAGAAAAAAAACAAACACCCAAATAAACTAAGATCCTTTCCAACCTCAGTCCCACCTCTGCAGGAAGAATTTGGAAGCTATCAGAGCTCAAGTCCATTCAGCACTCCTGGGGCTTTCTAACTTGGAGAGCTGGAAGGCCATTCTCCTGAGCATATGGCAGAAATGAAAAAGTCTTGGAAAGGCTGTCAGGACTTGGACATAACATCCCTTTTCAGAGGAAATCTGCTTCATAGCATACCTGCCTTGGATCTAAGGACTCTGGCAAGGTCTTCCTGGAAACCAGCCTTGCTTTGGGAGCCAGGACGAAGATTTCGCAAAAGTCTGCTGAGCTAGAGATGTTTAGAGAGAAATACTTCAGCCTCTATCACTGTAGCTATCTTCTGATGATAATTTCTGATTAAATTTGACCAATTTACAGCATGAGCTGTTTCTCGCCTAGGATTGTAGCAATGTGTTATTTACCAGTATTGAATTCCCTATAAATCTGCTGGGGTTTTTGAGATGAGGAGAGACTCCTAACCTCTGAGCACTCCTTAGAGGTTTGCCATACAAACACGCTCTGAGATGGCACCTGTCCCTTTTGATCCATGCCAGAGCTCCAGCCAACGGTGCAGTGTTACAGGCCCACTTGTAAAGCCAGAAGGGCCAATAATACTAAATGGGGTGTCTCTCATGATGGGAGTGGGTAGGTACAAAAAAAAATCATTTTGTAAATAGTTCAGTCAGTGAGTTCAAGTATGATATCCACTGCTTTGGATTTTTGTTTAAAGATGTACTTTATGTGGGGGCTTGCAGTCAGTCCACAACAGCTCCTCCCTGAGACTTCTTTCTCCTGACATGTTTCTGCTTCTCCAGCATGGACTCTCTGCAGCCGCAGCTCCTTCAGGGAACTTTCAGCTGTGTGGAGTCTGCTCCTCTGTGACTCCTCTTCCCCAGCTCTGGAAACTCCCTAGGCTATTTCTCACACTCTTTTCCTCATAGCTTCTGTGGAGTTTTGCTCTTTAAAGGCCCTTAAGGGCCTCCTGTGTTGCTGATGGGCTCAGCTGTGCCCTGTGGTAGGGCCACAGCAGGGCTGATTGGAGCTGGTTGTGCCCAGCAGCCTCAGCCTCGCCTCACAAAAGGGCTGCCACAGCCAGCACCTGGACCCACCTCGTCCAGGTACAAGCCTTGACTAAAACTACTTAAACTTTTAAGTCACAAGTGTGAAGAGAAGGTGATGGGTGAGCATGTGAGAGCTGGCAGCCCAGGTCATCAGGAGCAGCCCTGTGAGAGGTCACCACCTCCCCACCCTCTGCTGTAAGTTGATTTTTATTTTTTTACTTTTCCTTTTTTTTAATTACTATTATCTTTTTGTCAGCAATTTGATGAGTATCAGAAGCCCCCTTTCTTTGGGAAATAAGCTTAGGAAAGCATGCTTGTTTGATAGCCATGCTGAGTGCTACCCACCTCCAGCAGCACTGGGCTTGCTGGGGTGGCCCAGGTAAGGGGAGTATGGGGGAGCCGGGAGGTTTATGAGGCCCTCTCAGGCAGCTTTCTGCAGTCAGGCCTCAAGAGGTTGGCACTGGCTGAGCCAAGCCTGGAACAGCAGCTCTGACTCAAAATGGAGAAATGAAAGTATGTGTGTGTACTCTGGGAGACTCACTGATTCTAGAGTCATATTTCCAACAAAAAATATCTTGATTAGATAATAGCTTTGTCAATATGCATGTTTATTATTACAAAAAAATACACAGTTTAAATACCTATGGAGCAAATATGCCTGAAAGGTATCAATTAAGGCTTTTAAACTTTGTGTTAAAGTTTCTCCATGGAAAAAGATGAACCTTAATTTATTTAATTAGCTGTGTGGTCAAAACTGTTAGATATTTCCTGGGGGGTTTTTTTTGTTGTTGTTGTTGGTTTGGTTTGTTGGGGTTTTTTTTTGTTTTTCCTGTGGAAGATGGTAGTGTTGAATGTAAGGAGCCAGCATGATGTCACAGCTCGTCTAATCAAACTCATCATTTCTTCTAATATTGGATGTGGTGTAGCATCCAGACTGAGTAGTAACAATTTATCATCAGTGTGGGCATTTCCAGTAAAATAGCAAATCTAATAAACCATAATTACTTCTTGGCATTGGAACTGCTATACTGAAACTCATTATAGTAGTCATTGATTTCTGTTTTGTAAAAAATTGTGTGTTTGTTTAAAAAACAAACATTGGCAGAACAACTCACCTGAAAAACATTAGATGGTTTGGTTTTGTTTGTTTTTTTTTTACTATGGTAGGGTGGCAATTGTGGTACAAGAAGTTGTGGGTGTGAATGTCTGTAGTGTGGCCCCCAGTGCACCTGTGTAGGCCAGGGCAGCAATTAATTTCATAAAGCTGAAAAAGCTAGGATGAAATTCAAATTTAAAAGTACTATAACTGGTAACAACTTTTTAGCTTATATTTTTTTTGTGTTCTTTAAGTGGATAATTTTATTCTTTCTTCAATGCTTTAATCTTTTGAGTGTTCTTGTCTACAATGCAACTTCAGCTTTGATCAAGCATTTGCTTTAGCTTCACTTGTGAACTTATGTAGTGGGGTGGTAAATAAGTCCTTTTAAACAAAAGTCACTCTAAAGATACATAACAAAATCAAGTTTCAGAATGCATTAATATAAATATGCAAACTATAAATTACCATTTCACTGGGAAAGGGAAGCAAGATATTTTATATTTAAGGTATCAGAATTTTTAAAAAATGTTATCCAAAAATGAATGGATGTGTTCAAGGTCTGCTACCCTTGGGAGGGTATTGTACTGGGGACCTCAATTAAGTAAACGCCTCCAGCCCCCTGGGTACTGCAGGGTTTAAGCACATACTGGTAGCTAGATCTCTGGCACCTGCTCTGCACCTGAACAAATTGGGATTGCCTTTCTGTCTGTAATGTGGTGACTGAGTTGCCCATAGCAAAACTTCTGCTTGACTGTACCTTAGCAGATAAATGTGTGCTACCCAGGTGTGATGGCAAAAGTACTTTTTTTCCATGTAAGAGTCTTCTTCCTTTACTGAAAATGATTAATTCATCCAAAAGCAGTTCTGGAGAGGCAGCTTCTGATTTTTCCTCTTTGTGCTTTCAGAAACTGCAGATAAATGTAGCTGTAAAAGCTTTTATTTTGTGATTTTAATGAAAGTGATGGCCTAGGTATCTGTAGTCTCACAAACTCTGTATCCCCTTCTGGCTGGGGGGGTGATTGGCATTTCCGTGGCTGTGCAGCAGTCCTGGGAAGGCAGGGTGTTAAAGGGATTGCAACAGAAAAAGGACTTTACCAGATTGCTGCAGCAAAACGCTTTTCCTTCTGAAATTATTCAGCGAGCGCTGCAGCAGAGATTGAGAGGATCCTACTTATCCAGGCAGACATGGGCAGCAGCTGCTCCACTTCCCAGTTGTGTGTGTGGGTGGAGGTGTGTGCACGTGTGGGTCGGCAGCTGGAGCGCTGAGTCATCCAAAGACACTTGCTTGGAGTTTCCCTACATATAAAAGGGAGGGGGAGAAAAATATTGTTCCTAAGTGGTTGCCTGGAATTGCTTCTGGTAGGGGCCAGATTGCAATTACAGATGTGCTGAACGCAGTGTCAGCTCTCTTGACAAATTCAGTATTTGTGCTGCTGTCCACAGTATCTATTTCAGACAGCTTGAGCCATCAAGGCTGCAGCCTGTGAGATTGAGAGGGCGTGTGGAGCTTGCAGATGCTGACTGAGCCTCGGTTTGCGTTCCTCACATACGTTCACTCTCGTTACTATAATGAGAGGACCAAGTGATTTTTAAAATTGGGGCACAATCAATTTACACTTTTTTCTGCAAGCTCTTTGTCTCTGTAAATGGAATAAAAATTGAAGCTTATGACTTCATTCTTTGCAGCTAGGCTAGTCAGTCTTTATATTCTGAAAGAGTAATGCTGATCTGAGGATGTTATTCTAATTTCAGTATTTTCTATCACATTTTCAAGCTATTCAATTGTTTCATTATTAGACTTTTTTGGACCACTGCTGTGCCTGGAGCAGAGACTTTTATTGAGCTGCTCTGGAAGATGTTTTGTGAATTTAGAGTTGTGTAACATGTACAGATAGGTCTTGCAGACTGTATCTTGTGAATTAGTCAATACTGATACTTATCATCTGACCAATGTGAATAAAACGAGTAACTAAAAACCTGAAACCCAGCTTCCTATCAGTGAATGCTCTTAAGTGATTTTCAGGTATGTTAGAGATAAGGAAAGCTGATGCTTCCTAAAAGCCAGCGAGAGAATTTTAACTAACCTTAACTCTGCCAATGCTGCTTTTTTGATGTCTCCACTTCTTATTGCGTAACCTTGTCTGGCAATTACAATTGATCCATCCATGGTTGAAAAAAATGTTTGACTTTATGAAATTTTGTATGTGACTTTTTGTTTGTTTGTTTTTCCTCCTGAAAGCAGAGTTTAAATATTAATATGCTTAGACCAAGAATTCTTTCTGAAATATTCCTCAACACTGAGTGGACTTTTCAGACCTCCATAAAACAATCCTCTAAGACCAGTTGTTTTAGCTTTGAACTGGTTTTTTAGGAGGAGCTATGCATTCTGACTTGGCTTGATCATTGTTTCTTTTCCAAACATGGAGTAAATGAGTCAAGATTCTCTGCCATGCTCCCTTTCTGGACTCCTTCCTACATTACTCTTGAAATGGTTTATGTGGGCTGCACAACTTACAGAAGTAGATGAGACTTCATTTGGTGTCAGTCAATAGTCAATAACTCATCTGTCGTAATGTGATTTGTTGTTGAGCAATAAATAACTTGGACCAAATGCAGCCTCAGCTCTATTGCAATTGGAAAAAGGGAATGATTGGAGAGGAAATATCCATCAGAGGTCAAATAGGCCTTTCATCAAGACATTTATTTTTGAATGCACTCAGAACCTCCAGATAGGCTGATGCTGTTTTAGATGTGGAGGGGAAGATGTGAAATGCAGAGGAGTGGTTTATGTTCTGGGATGTGGAAAAGGATGAAAAACTAATATTTCACTGCTTTGAGCTTTCGAGGTGCAAAACGGATCTCGGGTTAGCTCGGTGCTGACACGAAATACAGTGTGCCTTGGGTGGGTGAGGGACAGCTGTTGGAGTCTGAGGATAATGGATTCCAGAGATGAGGAGTTACAATGACTCCACACCATCAGGAAGGGAGAGTTTGGTTTCTGGTTCTGTGCTCTCCCCACCTGCTTTGTACCTGCTCTGCTCCTCACTGTATTGCTTTCTGGATAAAGGCAAAACCATCCCAGGGAAATAAGCAGTGGTGCTCTGGAGCTGGCAACAGGAGGAGAAGGAGGGATCTGAAGAACTGTCATGAGGCAGGGGAAGGTTAGACTGCGTGGAGAGCAATGTTGCACTGCTGTATTGGGGTCATAAATAACTAAATGAGCTCTACTGCTTGTGAAACCTTTGCTAAGCACCTAGTATTTGAGACTCAACACATCTGAATACCATGAAGGAGTGAGGAAAGTTTTCTTGTTTCCTTATAACTCCAGACAAATATGTGGAAATTACAACTTGTACTGACAAAGAAATAAAAGGCAATTCTAACTTAAAAGTGTCTGTGAAGCTTAAAACTAATGAAATACAGCTTTATTTATTTATTTGTTTATTTTCCCCACCTTTTTTGTTAAGAACCATTTACAAGTTTCATTGCACTGTTATCCTCAGGTTTGCCATGCTTTACAACCTGGATTTGTGATATGCTGGAACAAAGTTCCAAGTCCTTCTTTCTGAAGTGTCTTGCCTAACAAGATGTACCTTTAAATTATCATTTATATGTAGAGCAGAAACCAACTAAAATCAGAGCATCATTATTTGAGATATTTAGATATTTAGGTTGTAATTAGAAATATGTGCTAAGTTTAGCTACGTCAGTGACTAGTTATAACCATCTGTCCAGCATATGGGCAAGGCTGTGAAATACAACACGCAAACCTAAAATTTTGTTTAAAAACTGTTGCAAACAGCAGTGTTACGAACATTTTGTTAATTACTTTTCCCATAAAGCTACTTTACACTGATCTTGTCCTCTTCTGCTTTTCTACTGCACAATGAAATGTCTTTCAGCCAAGCTGCTATCTGCTTATACCAGTCCATATAGAGATGTACCACATTACTGAATGGTGTCTACAGGGGCACCTTTCTGCTCTCTTAGCCCTTGTGTGATGTGGGTAATGTTAGCCTTAAGGAAATGCTTACAGTCCACTGTAGGCAAAGGCTTGTCCAAAGAAAGGTGTGCTGACTGCAGACATCTGTACTGGGACCTGCCTTTAGGAATTGGAGTGCAAGATAAGAAACACACAATCCTGTTTTGTCATCTGAAGGCCTACAGTGATATGAATAATTCAAAGATTTAAAGCTGCTGGAGTGTTTTTTACCTTGATACAATCTTTCAGTAACCATAAACTGTTAATACCTGCTGAATGCCACCAGTGAAGGCACAGAACAGTTAATTTTCTTCCCAGGAACCTGCATGGTGCTGAGATGTGGATGCGTGACTAAAAGAGCGCTGCTAACACTGTTTTTAGCTGTTGCTGAACAGTACTTGAACAGCTTCAAAGCCTTCTGTTTTTCACAGTCCTTTTTGGTGTCAGTACTAGTGGTTTGAGGTAATGATGAATTGACATGTTCAGCTGAGGACCACAATCAGGACTGTGAGGATGAGGGAACTCGGCAGACAGGATGGCTCATTAGGGGCTGGAGGACTGGCAGAGGGACAGCAAACTGCAGCCTCAGGGTGGCTCCTGCCAGCGTGGAGGTGAGGTGTCTCCTTCAGAGGTGTTCTTGTGAACTACTGAGGCAAATATGTTGTGTCTGAGGGAACTAGTGGTAGTGAAGTAGTCCCCAGTGACCTGGGTGACATCAGCACAGGTCAGTGTGACAGAGCTCTGTCACAGCATGCAGTGATGTCATAGACCCTGCTCCAGAATGGGGCAGGCTGGAGGCAGTAGCTGGGGACAGAGCAGTCTGCCAGCTCTGGTGAATCTCCCCAGTCTACAGGTCTCTGTTTAGCTGTGGACAAAATCTCCCAACAGGTCCAGTGACTCAAAAGGACTGGCAGTTTTGGAGAGGGAGTGGGGGATGCTGCATCAGTTTTTGGGTGGGGGTGTGGATGGCATATAGTTACTTGTGTCCAGTGCCTAAGAAGTTGCCTTTCTCCCCCTCCTGTGAGCTGCCATCTCACCTGTCCAGTGCAGTGGATGGAGGTGGCCTTTCTGCCCTCAAGGGAAAGGGGATTGGGGCTGCAGGTCCCTGTGCTTCTGTTGGTGCCACTGTGAGGAGGACATGAGGAAGTGCACCTGCCTCGGACCTAGAAGCCTGTGTGTGGGAACTGCAATGAAAGAAGATTAGGATTCTGGTTGCCATCAAATGGCTCCCCAGATGCAGCAGAAGGGCTGATTTTGCTTCTGAATCTGCTGAAGGTACTTCTTGCCTGCAATTACAAGAGTCAGGTAATTACTATTCCAACCAGGACTAGGGAATGGGAATAGAAATGACCATGTAGATTCTTCCTTGGGAAAAGGTAAGCTCATCATGGGATTGCTGTTAGTCAAGAACCAAGGTACACTTGTTGGGTAATGCAGAGTATTTGGAAAATCAAAGTAAACCTCAAGGCCTTGTAATGGGGGAAGAAGAACCTGTGAATTGAGTAACACCTCAAGGTCAGCTGGAGCCATGAAGGGGTAGATGTGAGTACAGTTTTTGGGGGTCCAGGACTGGTCCCCAAAAGTATTTTGATTCAGGAACTTGTCCGTCCATCATGTAGTGCTGGTAAGGGCAGCCCACAGCCATTGAGCTCGGGGTTATATCATGAGATTATGTTGGAGTTGTATTAAGAGATTTCACTGGAGTCAAGGGATTCACACTTGCTTGTCTCTCAGGATTAATCTATATCAGGAACACCTTTGGGAGGTAAAATCATAGAATCACAGATATTAGGGGTTGGAAGGGACCTAGAAGATCATCTAGTCCAACCCCCCTGCCTGAGCAGGA
>WYEA01017283.1:0-19079 GCA_033558465.1 Alcedo atthis
GCCTCTCCTCAGCAGGGAGATCTCCACTCCCTTCAGCAGCTTGCTGCCCTGCACTGGACTCTCTCCAGTAAATCTCTGTCTTTCCTGAACTGGGGTGCCCAAAACTGGACACAGTACTTGAGGTGAGGTGTCACCAGTGCAGAGTAGAAGGGGAGGAGAAACTCTCTTGATCTTGGCTCTTGCAGCTCTCCTGCTTCCCTCAGAGGTGTGCCCTGTTGGCTCTACCTGTTCCAGCACATTGAATACAATCATTAATGCAGTGCTCTGTGGGCACCTAGGAATTCAAAAAGTGCTTTTGGACATTGGTCTGAGGGGGCAGAGCAGGGGGTAATGACTGTTCAGCTCCCACTTCTGCTGTGCCACCCTGAGCTCTTCTTTCTTTCGCTGCTGCTTCCCCTCTGCATACTACGATGCCCATAGTGCCTAGCTAATTAGCTCTTGGATTTCAGTGCGTGTGTTTCACTGAGTTTTGTCCACGACAGCAAAGAGCTGAAATGGTGCAGAGGATGAGCTAATGAGCACTGCTTCCAGTACCTGTCTGCTTGCAAGTGCTTGGGTGTACCAGCACCTGCAGCACGCTGGCAGTCGCTGTGCCAGTCGGCCCACAGCTGTCTGCGCTAAGAGGGTAGGCAGTGCTCAGGTTATTCCCTCTCCCACACCTTGGCTAAGTAGCTGGGACTGTTAAAAATCTCTGCTGCAATTTCTATTACACCAGACTGGGAATTGAGTTTTTCTCTTGTGCGTTTATGATAATGAATTGCGGGTTACCAAAATTACCACTTATTGCATCCACCAAAGGCAGCCGCTGGCTGACACAATTACCAATTACTATAATGCAGGTAATTGTTTTCCTTGAGCTTCTAACTCTTCTTTTATGGGATTCTTAATTCCTTTAGATGTTGTTGGTATCCATCTAGCCAGCAAAACAAATAGATCTGTTGTGGCTTCCTCACTTGTAATGATTTTTTTAATAGGTGTTTCTTACTCATCTTGGATTCTTATGTGTTTTCTGAGAAAGTTTAAATGGAGTTTTCTACCTTGGAATATATGTGCTTATAGAATAAGCATCTTTTTCTGGAGGGTTTTCACTGAGCAGTGTATATGCAGAAGAGCTTATGCAGAAAAAGAGAAGGGGGAGAATGGAAACAAGCAGTGTATAAATATTTTATATCAAAACAGTAAATATTATGTCTAGATATAGCTTTTTATTTTTTTTACATCCTGTTGTCTGTCCTTGTAAGCACATTCCTGCAGAAATGCTGTTCTCTGCGGGTGCCACCACCAGTATTGCTGCTGGGATATTGGAGAGAAGCAACGCTTCCTGGAGATCCATAATGCAAACTCTGAAATAAGTTTATAAGGACTGTCATGAAGTCTGATTATATTGTTCCTCAAGAGCTAAAAGTAACCTTTGTCTGTATTGAACCAAATGTTGTTTTCCCACCGAACGAAAGGCTCTCTTATCTGTAAATGCCAGGTGGCAGATTTTATTTGTTCATCCTGTCTGTGAGGAATGTATAGACAAGTTGGTCTCTCTAGCAGAATCTGATAAAAAGCTAGTCTCTTCTTTAAGCCTGGAATTCTAATCAAATAAACTGCTCCCTGCTTGTGATAGGGCTTAGCAGGGGAACCTGCTGCTGCTCGCCTGTGCAGCACAGGCACAATCTGAGTGACACTTGAAGGATTATAGGGCAGTGAAACTGTCAGCAGGACCTCTTCCCTGTTCACTTGCAGGTTTTCTTTGATGTGCTTTTCCTTTTTGTTGTGGAACTAAACAGGCTTTTAAATGAGGAGGTGCTGCTAGTGTAGTACGCTAGGTATATTCTCTAGGGTGTAAATCCAAATAAAAACAAGCTCATGAACATTTAGGCATAGCCATGTCCTGACCATATCAAGTAAAAAAGATAAAAACTAACCTTTTCCAGCTCCCAGTGGAAATTAACTACTCATGTTTAAGGTTCTCCTAAGTTTTTAACCTCTCTTTAAAGGAACACTTTCTCACAATGTAGTATCTGTTGCCTTTTATTCCTATCTTTTTCTCCCTAAATTGACAGTTGCAGGAATCTATGATTGTTATGTTTCACTCCAGCCTTACAAACCCTGCCTAGCTACAGTTCTTCACTAAGTTAGGCAAGGGAGCTGAATCTCTAGTCAAATGTCAAGGGTTAAATTCATGCTGTTGATTTGAATTTCTGTCACCTGCCTTCCTGCACTTATCTCTCTGCTATTTTATGTAGTTTCATAAAATGTTTAACAGTTGCTAGAAAAGTTGGTTCAGAAAAAATAAAGGTCACTCCAATAAAGACACGAAAATAAAAAAGCAGCTAGAAAAAGGCTCAAACATTTAAAAGGTCAGATTAAATAAGACACACACCGAGGTAATTTGCCCCCCCATTGCTCAACTTTTATCCAGGTTGATGAAAGCTCAAGTGAAAGCACAAAGGTGAGGGAGCTGTGGTTTCTAGAGTTTCTGAAGCAAAATTTGATGAGGGTAAGATGTCCCTTCTGTAAGTTGCCCTTCAAAAACACCTCTCCACTTACAGGGTGAAATCTGTGTGATGATCACAAAGCAGCCATGTCAGCTCTTGGGTCTCCCAAAGCAAATGCCCTCAGAATTAAAGGGACCAAGAGGGAAGGAACTTTAAGAGCCTTCTTGGTCTTGAGTGCATCTGCCCTTCAGTTCTTGTGTGGATGGAGTGCAGGCTGCATGATGTGCTGCACATTTGCAACTGATAACTTGTTTTTATTAAATGCTTCAAATTCTTTTTTTTTCCTTACTCTCCTTTGAGACAAGTAATGTGTTTGTGTTCTTTGCAGAGCGTGCCAGTGAATGCCTTAAGAAGATCACCTTGTCAAAGAGCTTTCCTGTGTGCCAGTGGTAAGTTACCTGGTTTACATACATCCTCACTGTTATATGTCTGGAGAAAGGTTCAATGAGATGTGTTCGGAGCAGTTCTGTTTCAAATGTTTACCAGTTTTTGGAGGGGTCTTTGAGAGTGGTTCAGAAACTGGCAGGTGTGTTTTGCTCACCATGAAGAGCTCATATCTGTGATTATGTGCATAAACTGCTGTCTTGCATGTGTTGGTGTAAAGAGAACTGGCATTCTGCTGAAAGGGATTGGGGTAGCACTGGCTATCAAAGATGTTTGTGTCTCAGAATTGGGAAAAAGTTTGGGAAAATGGTTTGATGTTGTAAGAAATGTCTTCTGTTTAGTGAACTGGTTTGTTCCATGAACATTTCTGAACATTTGTTCCATGACGTGAAACTTGTCTCGCATCAGCAACTGAATTTTGAGGGGTGTGTTTATTGGCCATACTTAGCAGAGAGTATCTGATGACCTTTTATCTGCACTAGTGTTACTGTGATATAACAAGTGTACAGATATTGTTTTATCTGCACATCGTGTTAGCAGCTCAGCATTAAACCAGAGGTGTGTTCACTTGGATAACACTGTCACCTGAATTATCTGTGCCACTCTTTGCCTTTTTGTTTGGGTTTGTGGAGTTCGTGCTTTTTGTTGGTGATGGTTTTGTGTGTGTGGTGTTTTTTCTGTGTCTTGTTTTGGTTGTTTGTGGGTTGTTTTTGTTTTTAATAGGCAGTTAACTTGAAATATCCTGGCAAAGATGACTGTTTTTTCCACAGTTCTGTCCCATATTTGTTCTTAGGGGTTCAATTTGCTCTATCAGCTTTGACATTTAATGTCTGACAAACTTGCTTGCTAGTTTTCTGGACAGAACAAATTGCTGCTACCTGTTAAGTTTGATGCCAACTATGACTCGGTGTTAAACCAGGACCTGATGGTTGCCATGGAGGAAGGAATTGTTCCAGCTGAATGGCTGGATGTGTTTTATTACAGTAGATGCTCTCTCTGACATAATCAAACACCTCACTTCTGAAGAAAATTTAGTGCAGAAAAATTCTACCTATGAAATTCAGCAGTGTTCAGTGGGGGTCTGTAAGTGAAGGTTGAAGTACACATTCACAGCACCTCTACATTTTAAAGGGACTGGTAAATCTCATTGGAGTTGTGTCTTCTGTGCTACTCAGAGTGCTCCTTTTAAATCAGCTGAGGCAGGGATACCTCTATGTTCATAAATATACTGTGTACAGCATGCCATTGACTTGGGGAAAAAACCCCATAAAATAACCTACATCAGTGGGACTCCCCTGGAGTTCCCTCATGCTCATGTGAGATGTGCTTTCATAAATGGGATTACCCTGCAGAGATGCATGTAATTTACAGTGCTTGATTATTCTGGATTGACATTTTTGGTGTAAAATGTAGTTTTATAGCTGTAGGATATACTTGGTGGCAGTTTGGTTTTTTTAATGGGTTTTTTGTTTGTTTGTTTGTTTGTTTTTTGCAACGATTTTCAGCCTTTTACAGAAAGCACAAACAATACCCAGTGTATTGTTGGAGATGTGCAGGTGTAGAACATGCAATACAGTCAGTAAATACTTGAAGCAATAATTCTCCAATAGCATTTTGTATACATAATTACCTTATGATGCCAAAAATAGAGGGCTTTGTTGCTGTACCTTACACAAGCACTTAGCTACAGAAGCATTCCAGTTGTGTTTAAGTGGTTTTCTTTGTCTCAGTTTAGTTGTGTAGAGTTCTGTGAATTTAGTATGTTTAGAAGGGAATGGACTGTGCACTCTTGTGCAGATGTAAGCTCCTGTACCTTGGTAAAACTAAGCAAAGCAGAGTAGTTCTGATTAATGCTCATATTAAAAAAATGAAGAAAGAAAAAAGCTAAGAGAAATCTGCTGCTCAAGATACTTTTTTCTGACCATGGATGCCAAATAACATCTGATAGTGATGGGATACCAGCTTTCTGATACTGACTTCGTACAGAGAGGTCATCTTGGGGCCACCACAACAAAAAATGGGAGTCAATATTTTATATAAAATGCTCTAGATGTGGGAGATTCCAGCTCCCTGTTTCAGTCTAACTGCAGGCAGCTTCTGTTGCAGGTTGTTGTGCCGTTCTTTATCACTCCATCCCAGAGCAAACGAGCACGTATGCTGCTCCAACCCCAGCCCAGCTGCTGAGTGCTCCCGTTTGAGAGCAGAACCAGCACAAAGCATACGTGCAAGCCAGCTATCAGATTCTTTTGGCATGACCTACTGTGTTTCCAACGAGCCCACGCTGTTGATTGGTTTTCACACGTCTCCTCCCACGTGTTCACTTGCTGCCTTCTTTACGCGTCTCCTCCCACGTGTCCCCACAGTGCCTCCTTTACTATGTGCCTGGCTGCTGGAGCAGAAGGAGCACTGTGCCCTGTTCCCAGTCACGGGTTAGCACGTCCTCCTTTTGCCAGCCCTCTCTTGCTTTCCCCTTGTCTGAGTTCCTGGAGGTTTTTATGCTCGTGCCACCTCTGACTGCAGCAAAGTGCAGAAAGCCTCTCCTGACTCCCCATCCTCCCGAGTGAGGACGAACAGGTTGATGGGGGAACGGAAGGCAAAGGGAAATGGGAGTTCAGCCCCTGCTCACAGCAGGAGGCAAGCAGGTCTCTGGATCAGGAGTTATTTCTGCTCTCTTGGGCACTCGTGTAGCTGGAGAAACTGAGGCGTTGCCGTTTTTCCCTGTCCGCGGGGCAGTCTGCGCTGAAGCAGCAGGTGCAGCTCCGCCTGTGGACTCACGTTGGCCTCTCAAAATAAATAGTGTATGGTTAAAGTGACACGACCAGTAGGTTAATAAGAGGTCCCGAATACTTGGAGAGCAAAGGAATGTTGAACGCTGCCAGTTCTTACTGATTAATATGATGGAATTATTATTTTAATGTAACTTCTTTAGTGTTGTATATGGAAATAGCAAATGACTATATACCACAGTCCTTTCATACACTTAGGTGGTCTGTGAAATGTTGATTTCACCAAACAGAAGAAAAATACATAGCAGCAATTCACTCCAGTGTCAGTTTCTGAATCGTTAAGACACTTGTTAAAATACATTGAGAGCGAAAGCCCTAAATAGATTTTAGAGGTATACTTTAAAGAAAAGGATCTGCATAGATAAGTGAACATGATGAATATGTACAAAAGAAATCAGTGATTATTTGGAAAGACAATAGAAAAAAATAGTTGCTAGACAGGGCAGCATGCAGTACTGTTCTAGCCGAAGTGCAGGGGAAAAACATTGTCACTTTCAGTGCAATGTAGACATAATAAATACATATATTCATAGCAGTGGATGTGTTTCTGGTGTACCAGACAGATCAAATATTGATATTCCAAGTCCTGATGTTTAAAAGTTTTAGGATTCTCTGCTAGCAGATAGAATTCTTCTTGTTTATTCTACCTGTCAAGCTAATACTCTTGTTTGTTGTTTATTCCCTGTCTTTGTACTAATAATTGAAATAAGAGCCTACTTGTGCTAATGGGTTTGTGTGTGGATTGGTGGTGTCATCATGAAAGGGTGACATTGAAGTTAAAAGAAACTACTAAAGAGGGACTCAGGGGAAGTGAAGCTAATTAGTCAAGTTAAAAAGGGATAATTCATTGCTGCCTTTGTCTCAGAAATACATTTCAAAGTTTCATTTCCATTTCAAAGTTGCAGACTGTAACTTGCAGAGTTATCCTGATGTGTGCAGCTGGAGAACAGCAGTCTGGTTCTTTCTGATTGGCAGCTGGACAATATTCTTAATGGCCTGCGAGTCCCATGTCACTTAGGGGAGCACTTCTCAGGGTGATGCTGCACAGCTACTTGGAACAAGTTTTTCTTCATTGCCTTCTTAGCTTAAAAAAATAATATATATATGGTTAAGGAAAGTATCTAGTTGTCAGGAAATAATCAAGTGAATATCCCATGCTCTGCACTGACTTTTCCCATTGTACGTGTGTCAGGACATGGATATTTTTTTAAGTTATTCTTGTTATAGAGCTGTTTCTACCATAATTAAGTACAGTTCATGCAGCAGGGTATCCTCACATAGTTTATGTATCATGCAAGCCCTGTGGCACAGGGATGAGCAGCTGCATGAAGTGCAGGTTTGCTGTGCCAGGTGGAACTGCGGCCCCAGCGAGGCCACAGCAGCGAGCAGGAGGCCTTGGCATAGCAAGAATTTTTTGGAAAACATGAGTATTTTCCAGAACGTGAATAACTTTGAGACTGCTTTAGTGTCTTGGTGCTCTGTGGCATAGTGAAATAAACCCAGAGCTGTGATTTAAGTGGCAGACCTTACACCCGACAATCACCTCCATCTCCTACCGCTTTTCTTTGGCAATTCTGAGAGAGAGAAATAATGGGGAGTGATTTTGTTTATGAAACACAAATTGGTAACATCTGTCAACACCTCGGGCACAAATGCAACAGTAAGTTTTCCCTGTCTGATACCAGGGTTGCTGTCCCCTCCCCTTTGCACTTCAGAGGAGCACTCAATTTCATTTCAATCTTTTTTTTCAAAGGGACTGCGTTAGCTTAGGCTTTTTCATGTGAAGATTTCAGCATTTACATTGATGGCAGACAGAGTGCTTCTTGACCTTCTGAAGTCGTTTTCTTTGGCCATTATTCACTTGCAAGCTCATTTGTAGAGCACCTCGGTATCATCCTTAAGGCAAGAACTTCACTTATATAATTATTTCACTATCCTGAGGTGGGGGGGAGGATCATCTCTGCTTTTTCTGATAGTTTAGATGTGTTTTTTTCCTCCCTGTTCCAGTGGGATGCTAATTGTGCAATTATGTCAGCCGGTCTTATGTCAGCAGACGGTCTTTTTCTCAAAAGACTGTGCTATTATGTAAGCCTGTGAAGTAATCTTTGCTCCATTATGGCCAACAAAACCCCGTGGCTTTGTCACTTCATTTTTAATTCCCTTGTGAGAAATTCCTGTGGCAGTCCTGCAGCAAGCAGCTCTGCTGCCTGTGCAGCTGTCAGAGGCTCTGCAGGGGGAACACACATGCACAGTGTCTTCGGATGCTCCCTTCTCTCTGAGCCTGGCTGCGGGTGTGCTGGGACTGTTCCTTGATGGTCTGATGGCGTTTGGAAGGCAGTATGTGATGTGGAGAGGGTAGCTGGTCATGTCTGCTAAATGGCAGCAGTTCTCTGTCTGAAATTCCCTGCTTTTCGGGTGTTTTCCTTTGCACTGCTGCAGGCTGCAGTTCAGAGTCTGTTTATTTGCAGCTGCAAGTCCGGGGCTCACATCTGCAGAAGGATGAGTGGGCTGTGCCTGCATGAACAGTGTCCATATGCTGACTGCTAGGGCAGGGAATGGGAAACTGGAGGTAGACTCCAATAAATCAATTAAAAACATCTTTTAATAGCAAGCCTACTACAGTTCTTTCCATGATTATCCAGGATAATGCACCATATTAACTTAAAATATCAATGGTAACTTTTCTCTCCATCATTTACAAAAACAATGAGCCACGGGGAGACCTGCTAAGAAAATTTATCAAACTGTAGAGAAATGCCTACTTTTTAAAGTGATGGGTCTTTCAGCCCCTAATTAACCTGGCCATGGTCATAATTAGGGCAGACATGAGTAGAACTCTTAGACACTGCCATGTGGCAGACACAAGACCCCTTTTTCCTACGCAGTGAAGATAAATCCAGATACTCTACTGTGTCAAGTAGTGTAATATGAAGCAGATCTTCTTCTTCCCACTAAATGATAGAAGAAATGGAGGGAGGTGAAAATACATTGGACTACATGCTAAAAATGAAGTCCCCGTTCCACAAGGGGATGGTTACAAGCAGAGGCCATCCTTCCTCTGTGGAGAGATCACCTTAGTTTCACATTGGCCTGTATCTGTTCTCATATGGAAAGCAGGACATAAGGATAGTTTGAAATTTCCATGGGAGTTAAGAGAAATGTGTATTTCTATGGAATAGAAATGCTGTGTCTCCATGGTCTGTTGTTCCAGTTCAGTAGAATATTTTATCTATGAATACTGATGAAATTGGGGGTGTGTTTCTTTAAAAAAAGCAGGTCTCTAGCCTGTCTCCTGCTCACCAGCTTAAAGGCTAAGGAACTCTTAAAATATATAGAAGTAATAAGCCATTAGCCTAGATTTTAGAGGTTGTAGCAGATGACCTTCAGAGGTCCTTTCCAACCTAAACTGCTCTGATTAGTCAGTGCAAGAGACAAGCTGCAGTGTCTGTGCAGGCTTTACATTGAAGTGCCAGTCTGTGTTACCAGAAAACACCATTTCTGGGGCTTCCCCCCCTCGATTTTAGGTTGAACTCTAGTAAATCTTTACTAGTTTTTCAGCCTAGAGTTCATCAGCTAAATTATGCAGGTTATGACCTGTTTAGGCTTCTATCAGATTCCAGAAATCACCAGACTCTTCCTAAATCATCTCTACAGAGTAGATGAAAATGATTTGTTCCAAAAGCAGCAAACATGTTTTCCTCTGGCTGTTTTAATTGCACAGGTCTGGGTGTTGTACTTGAGGACAGAACCACTTTCTCTCTTTCAACTGCATGTCTGCCTCTACTGGAGGAGACAGTACAGCTGATTCTCATCCTTTCTCTCCCCTTTACTCAACATTTCAGATGTGTAAATATTTAGTCAGGGATATTTTTTTTTGATGGCTTTTAAGTGCCCTGTGCAAGCCACAGGCTAGTGTGCAGACCATCCCCTGGCTTCCTGGAGCGTGTCCAGCAGCAGGATGGCTGTGGCTGGAAGGAGTTGTTAATGCAAACCAGGTATCACCATGGCAAGCTTATGAAACGTTTGTTCAAGGCGTCGAGCAAATTCTGGATCCTGTTTGAACATGTTGATTGCTCTCCAATTCAGCTTGAAGCTGTCAGTTTGTGTGGCTCTGTATTCTCCTGCTATTAATTTAAATGTGGATTTTTTAGACTGGGTCAGTGCTCTCCTGCAAAACGAGACAGAACTTTGTTTGCATTGGGCTTTGTCTGGCTGTTGTTACTGTAAAAGTGAATACTCAAAGAATGTGAATAATCAAACAAGAAACCCCCATAGCAGGATCTGCTGAAGCATTCTGTGGGTCACTGTTTTTCTGTGCTGTGCGAAAGGGAGAAAGGGCCCTGGGCTGACTGGGGATCACTGAGGTGTCCTTTTCCCAAGGTCTGCCCTGCCTGTCAGATGATGTCTCTGCTGCTGGGGTTCCATGTAAAGCCAGGCTAAAGCAGAGTGATGCCATGAAGGGATTGGCTGCACAGGATTACTAGCAGATCCTGTAAGGCTGACACAAAATCAATCATGAATGCCACCTAGAAATTGAAGTCACGTGCTTTCCTGAGGTTTGGAATGCAGTGTTGATGAATGGTATATGCCTTTGTGGTAGGAGAGACTCCTTCAGCTCTGCAGCAGAGCAGTGGGTTCCTAGGCTGGTGTTGCTTGACTCTGTTTTTATTTTCTTTTAGAGTTTGAGGCAGAGAATTTTTTAATCTCGCTGATTTAGGAGCACGAATCCCAGTGAACACCCGGTACAGAGTGATGTATATGAAAATACCAGTATCTTGAATAAAGACTAGAACCCAGATCCTTTTCACATTGTTTCCCACTAAATGTATTAAGCAGAATCTGTTACCGAAATGCACAGAGCAAAATAATCTTCAAATACCTCTTCACAAGCCAGGAAAATAAATAAAAGCCTTTGGACTGGGTAACCTCTCATTTTATTGTTGAAAGAGAGAACTGCTAGATGAACTTGCATAGTCTTCAGCTCACTGTAAATAATGCCTGCAGGCATTTCAATGTTAGATTTACACAGCGAGGTCTTGCCAGGAGATGATAAAGATATCAGAAGCATGTCTTCTGAAATTGTCACTCCAGGTAAAATATGGGTTATTCATACACTTGTTTTGTAGAATTCTGTGTTCATTATCCCTCGCTTGTTTATTCTCCCCGTTTAATGTATACTCATTTGTAACATCAAATCTGTCTTGCAGCCCTGCGAGCATAGCTCAGGTTTATCAGCCAGAGTGGCTGCTTTCCTTTTCATCTACGTCTGCAGCCAGAGCCAGCCCTGGGGCTGTCGCTTCCCCAGCAATTCCTGCTCAGCCCAGAGCTTTCCCTGCTCCCCTGGGCTGCTGATCCCAATGCTGAAGGACGATGCACTGTGGCTGAGCCCTGCTGGGGGGGCTTTGTTGAGGCTGCACCCTTGGACTGAAGCTGATGCTCTCTGTGGGATGCTGAGAGAGGGACCATGAGCTGCCAGTCAGCTCCCAGTGATAATGGTTTTTATAGGTGCTAAATACCTGATAGAGAGGCCAGTGGACACACAACCTGCCTGTGGAATTCAGTGTTGTTTCCAGAAAGGCATTTTCCTCAATAATCACACATGAGACTAGAAGCTGTTCCTGGAAGATCTGTGACAAATCATTGGGCAAGAGTTGGAATTTTCTAATTCCTGTGAAAATTGATGTTCTTGCCTTAGGAAGTAAAACCAAGAAGAAAACAAAACAAATTTCTTAGTCCTAGTAATTACAGCAAAGGTTTACTAGATTCTGCGTTGATTGAGGCATTAATTAATTGAATACAGCATCAGTGGACCACGTGCACGTGGATGGTACTGTCAGCTGTTAGAGCTAAGTGCTGGGCTGACATACTGCTGGGAAACACAAAATCAAGGTACTTATTTCCCCAGTTTTACCTATCTGGTTGAATAGTTTCTGATCTGAGTGTCTCTGTCTCATAGGAACAGAGGTTTTGTTTGGGGGTCTTTATGGATTGTTTCTAATGTGACCTGGATAAACACATCAGTGGAAATACCTTAGCGATATCTTGGTTGCATTCTAACTTAGTTGGAATGTGTGCTAGTTGATGAGGGATGTCTTCTTTCCAACACCATTAACCATGGGTAATGATCCCTTCAAGTGATGTCTCTCTTGAACTGCTGGTCATGGCCACTGGTTGTGCTTAAAGTTCAGCAGCATATACATACACACAGTGGGGGAAGGAAAAGCTATTTGTGTACAGGAGCAAAAATAATTTGAAGACTGACCTTTTCAGAAAGGAAGACGTGTGGAATTTGCATATATTTATTCCTTAACTTCTCAAATGTGAGTTGAGATTTTTGTGATGTGATGGGTGCAAGTAAAGAGTAAAGTGTAGGTGATTTTAGAAGAGTTCTCAGCTTCCCAGTAGACGTGAGAACAGAGTTCAGAGTTGTACCCCGGTGTCATGGAAATCTGAAATGTGCCTTGCTGCACAGTTAAATGTGCTCAGTCTTCCTCTGACTCAATCTTCCCTCTGTAAAATTAGCTTATAGTAAATTTTGACTAAGCTAATCTCTCTCCTTAGAAAATTATGAAATATTCACAATTGTTTTACATAATGGAAGGCCAATTACAAGCACTAACCAAATGTATTGCCTGAAAGCTGGGAAACCTGCCTTATTTCAAACTTTGAACTGAACAGTTGTATAAGGAGGTAGGGAAAAGCACAGGGAATCACTGGACCTTAGATTTCTGGAAGTTGAGAGGTTACAGAAATAGGTTATTTGAAGCCCATTATGTAATATAAGAATTTGGAAATAGAAATTAGAAGATGTCAAACAATGTAAAAGCTGGCCTATAGAGGAAGGGCCCATATATGTTTGGACCAAACTCAAGATGAGCTTGGGCCCTGTGCACAGCGATGAAACCTGTCTGGGAAAGCTTGGGCTGCCCTGGGGAACTGCTGCCTTTGTAATGAAAACTCTGCTTTAGGGTTTCACAACAAGTGACTGTAAGCTAACACTTCACATTATTCAGATCTGTGTGAAAAATCAGGTATTTTCCAAACTCTGTGGGCATGAGGCAGCTCAGGAGGACGTTCGTTTGCTAGTGAATCTATTGAAAATGTTGACTGTGGCAACTTCAGAAGTTTCAGTTAGTCATGGAATTAACATTTAGAGAAAGCACAGGGTTCAGCCATGCATCTTTCTGAGACAAAGTGAATGCCAGGTGAGAAGAAGTAGGTTTTCCAAGTATGTGTTTAAAAAAAATAGAAAGTAAAAATACAGGATCTAATTACTGAAGAAATTTTATGCACTCAAGAACATCATAAATTGACAGCTTTGAGTGAAATGAATACATCAGCTGAAAGAAATCACAATGTCAAAGTGAACAAATGAGTTGGAAACAGTCTAGGTAAGTCGTTAAAATGCCAGCAGAGTTTTGCATTAGCAAAGTATGGATGCTGGTAATTGTCAGGGCCCCACACCTACCTGCAGGTATTCTTGGCGATCCAGGTAGCATTGCTAGACTAGATAAAAATAAACCTGCTGGGTCTCATGGAGCAGGTTTTATTTATAAGACATGATCCATGCATATCTATAATCATTAAATTTGCGAGGAATAAAATAAACGGACACATAACAGTTATTTTGATTGTTTCCATCAAATTAGCTTATTGTTTACCCACCTCTCTCCTAAGTGGTCTCAAAGATCTGTGGACCTACCAGTTGCCTTTATTCTTGATGCTCATTTGCTCTGTTGATCAGAGTATATTTGTGTTTCAGCCAAAATTCTAAATACTGAAATAAGTCTGAACTCAGCAAATTTTAATTTAATGAGAGGAAAGGCCTTCAGGAAAATTCCTCATCTGAGAAAAGAGACCAGGAGGAGAAGTCATACTTCTTCTAAACGCTGTTTGATTGATGTTGTACGTTCATTATCACCGTGATCATTAATTGTCATGCTATGGGAGAACAGCTGAGATAAGACATTTATTTTAGAGAATGAAATCCACCAGGGGTACCCCTTCACTTTTCAGCATATACAATACACCTTTCCAGGGCACAGAGATTGAGTTCTGAGTTCTTAACTGCTGTCATTCTACTGCTGATTAATGAAAGCATGATGATGATGCTCTGAGGAGGAGGAGTTCAGTTCCACAGCTCAAGTAAAAAACGTAACATTTCCAGGAATTCATAAATGTTTAAAGTCAAATTCTGAATCTTGCCTGGCACGGCAGAACACAACAAAACACTTTTCATGCAGTGAAAACAAACTGTACTTGGAAGAAAATGTTTGACTGCTGAAATGTAGGCATATACATTATATGCATATATATTTGGACATATATCTAAGTTGACATTTAAAAGCTTAAATAGATTTGTAAAATTAATATATTAAATATATTAATATATTAAAAAATATTTAAATTCTGGAAGGTTTTGTGTGTGTGTGATGGGGATGATGCAGGAACATTGATAGTGATGCTAATAGGAATGGTTTCAATTCCTCAGCATGACCTCACTACTGTGAACAGAACGTTTAACCTAGTCAAAATAGAAAATTCACTTCTCACTTGTTAGTAATTCTAAGCAAATGATGTGGACATCAAGAAAATAGGTCATCATGGGAAGATAATTTGACTTTTGTGTTTCCTTCTTTCCATGGATCGTAGGGTTTTATTAGCATTGAATGCTTTCAAGAGGCTCTTTGAAACAGAGTATTTCTGACTGGCTTTCATTGAAATATTAGCACCTCGGAGTTGTGCATCCTTTCCAGGCCTGTTGGGATGGTTATATAGGGTAAATATTATGTGAAAAGTACTTGTAGAAGCCAGGTACAGCTGAGGAAAATAGGTTGTTTATTTTAATTTTAGGAACTGTACAGACAAAATTGAATTATCTTAAAAATCACCACAAATAATTTATCATGTTAGTTAGGCACTTTCTTCCTTGCCATGTCATCAGATCTAATGGTTCTTTCTTAATTTATGACAGAAATACTGTGGAATAAGGTAAATGTCAACTATAATGATGCTGTTTGTTATGATGAAAACACAGAGAGAAGGAAATTATGTTTAATGCATCAAAGCAAGAAATTTCAAGTAGGTTATTTCAGCTACCTTGATTTAGTATTTCTTCTGGGGAGAAAGCAATGAGGAATTCTTAGTGAAAACGCGTGTCATAGGCTAAAGACTCTTGGATGGGGAACCATTTCTCCTAGTTGAAGGACTCTGATTTCAGAGACTTGTAGGCTTGCTGATATCCAACTGTGTCATGACTGATGAGAAGTATCTGACTCCCCCACAAAGAGTAATAATGATTTACACAGTCCTCACACTCAGCAGTCCTCTTCCTCTGCCTGGATCTTCATTTGGTTCAGCCGCTTGTTTGCTGGAGAAACCTAGCACCAAGAATTGTGTTGGGCAGCAAGTCTCAGGCAAGATGTGAGATCTACTGTCAGATTTTAATTATTTTTTTAAAGCCAGCATGCAGAAAGTAGCACACGGCAGAGTTCAGCTCTTGTGTTACAACCACCTCTCAAATGTTCCTGGCATCCTGTCACCAAACACACGTGCAAGTTCACAGGTAGAAGGAATTCTTGTGTTGCTGCCTCTGCTCAGAAGGGAGCAGATGGTGTTCAAACGTTACCCAGGAAGGAGAGTGAGTGGTTTTGGTGAGGAGTTTCCCGTGCTGAAATGTGGGCAATCCACAGTTTGCTTCCAGTTTTGACAGGTGACCTTGGGAATAGTCTTGACTTGTTATCCTTCCAGGTGACCTTGGGAATATTCTTGACCTGTTATCCTTCCTGACTTCTGCTTTTCCTGTGTAATCAGGGGGTACTGTATTTGTGGAGAGGACTGTGCATCTGCTGTATCTGCCACAGTGAAATCTTCACCTTGCTTGAAGTCCTGATATAACCCTAATGATAACTAGTAAATGAGGATGCAATAGAAAGAAATGTGCAGCTTTCAGGTGTCAGCTTCACCAAGGTGCTGAATAACTAGCACCTCCTGCACTGCTGGTGTTCACCAACAGTCCTAGTGTTGTTAAACCACCAGATTTACAGGCTTCCTGCTAACTTCCAAACAGGTAAAAGAATCTAAGGTGTCAGGTTTTCCCCTGCCTGAACCATGTGCTCACAGAGCAGTAATTCTGTTTTCCAACACTAAGCTTTTCCAACTATCTCTTCCACCACCCGCAGCTGTAAAAAGGGAGGTGATTCTCATCTTGCATGCTATGAAGCACACAGACAGCATGTGGCACTTCTGGTTCAATGGTGACTTCTGGCTGGCCTTTCTTTCACTGTCACAGCCCAAACTCCCTCTCCTGTCTCAGCAGCAGTGAAGATGCAGAATGAGATCAGTTAAAATGGTTGGCTTTTCACTCCATACACTCTCCAGAACAGTCCGAGTCCTGCAGCTGCATGACACTAAAAGAGCTGCTTGGATCTGAACTGTGACTTCAGTGTGCTCTGCCACCTCTTTCATCAAAGCTTTTACAGATACCTCTCCACTGTAACTCTCCATGTTCTCAGTTTGCCACTCTTCTGACTTCTCCTCTGTGCACACCTTGCCCAGTGATTGGTGGATTCTGTTTCTTCACAGAACTGTCAGCCCTGGTTCTAGTTTATTGCAGCCTGAACCTGTGGCTGGGATGGTCCAAAAGTCATTAATGGCTATCAGGGGAGGAGCCAGGAGTGAGGTGAGCAGACTCCAACAGAAAGCAGATGCATGTCAGGCAATTGCTGGGAGTGCTCTCTGCATTTGCTGTTCATACCTGGCCCAGCACTGGAAGTGACTCCTGCTGCCAATGGAAAGCCCCATGGGCAGGAACTGTAGCTGTGGCTGCAGGTGTCAGCATCTTCCCTGCTCCTCTTGCTTCATCTGCTGGCTTTCTCCACTCCACTACGGGTGATTCTCCTTTTCTCCCAGCACAATTGTGAGGTGGCTTTGGCAGAAACTGCCTTGCATCTCTTTTACCCTTCTGCAGCAAAGGAGGAGGAAAGCATGATAACAGCAAGGGCCAGGACTGTGAAATGAGGTGAAAAATATGAGGAGGAATGTTGAGAAGACACAGTGTGAGTGAGTGAAATGGTGTGTATACAGTGTGGAGGTATGGTAAGGCATCCTCAGGAGGAACCAGGGAAGTCCTGGGGGAGAAACAAGTCTGCAGAGTGGGGAATAAGAGGGAGCTTGAGGGAGATTCTCAGAGATGGAGGGTGACTATCTGGGTGCTTGCAGAGACAGATAAGGGTTTGCATTAGAAAAATTTGGCTTGATTCGTAGTACTCACTGGGCAGAAGAAGCAATTGAAGGGAGAATTTATTCTCTCTTTTCCTTTTAACCTAGATAAGATTGAAAAGATGTTACATACATAGACATCTCCGAGCATGGCATTCTCTCCTCTGCCAGGGAAATGAATTATTTGACACAATTTTTTCTTTCATTTTGTTTTCTCAATGGTTTCTTTTTCCCGTTCAGATCATGCCCAAGAAGTCTTGCTGCTGGTAGGCACCGTGTCCTTCCTCCAGTAGCATAAGGGCCTGTGAGGGAGGTACAGACCAGGATGGCTCAGGCAGCACAGGCAATCTGTAACATGAGTTTAAAGGGAGGCAAAATAAATCTACCTTGGTAGCAGTTCCTGGTAATTCTTTCTGATAACCCTGGTTGCTCCGAGGGTTGAATTTACTTTGTAACCACTGAGTTTTTTGAAGTGAGGCTAAAGGATAGAACACAAGCTCTCAAGTAAACTCAATAATATTAATTTAGTTTTTTCAGAAGCAGAAAGCTTTGGAATCATTGCTGTGTACTGCACAAAATGCCCAGCAGAAAAACTCTTGATCCTGGTTTGCTATTTGTTCATTTTTGATCATATATTCAAGGCCACGACATGCACTGTCTGATGAAATGCAGTAAATATTTAATGTTCTGTTTATTTGTATAATGGCCAAATGAAATTACTTTCTGTCTATTTATTTATCTGCATGTGCACGTTAACATCTTTAAGCTATGGAGAAGCAGAATGAAGGAAATTGAGAAAAGGGGATAATAATATTTTGCGTTTGAAAAAAGTGAAGTAATTTAGTCCTCAAAATCCTCCTTCAAGGAAAGGCACAGTTCTACTTACTCAGAATTGGTGACAAAGGCCCAAGAGTGTGTGTTTCACTCGGTGTGACAGGGCAGGTGGAGTCAGGGGCTGAGCCACTACTTAGAATTCAATTGGTCCTGTTAACCTGGGCCTCTCTTAGAGAGAACAGCCTTAAAGTTGGCAGCAGGCTGCAGCTTTCCTTCAAAGGCCACTGGGGTGGGTCTGCTTCCTAAGGCACACGTGTCCTCCTCACTCAGGGCAGCTCAGATGGCTTCTTGTTTGAAGCTGTGCCAGGTAAAGCAGAGACTGAGCAGGCTCATCAGCTGAAGTGAGCTCTGGGAGCCAGCAGCTTTCCTTAGTCTGGATGTAAAGTGTAGGAGACTCAGGGTTATCTGGGTTGCAATAGCCCTACCTAATGCAATGTGTAAACTGGGGAGTGCAGAGACCACTGCTGGTGAGCTCACTGCCATGAAGTATTTATCTGGTCATCCTTGAATACACCAACTTTTAAACTTAGGCAGATCTTATCAGCCTACATCACAATAATCCTAATTAAAAAGAATTAAATGAATATGAATTTTTGCCTCGTGTAAATGAGGACATGGTCCAGGAGTGATGGCTTTATGGGGAGATGCTGTGCCCACTGAAATGGCTCTGCAGGGAGCTGCTGGTCCAGGTACCACATCTCCCTGTTACCTTTCCAGGGTAGTGGTGCTGAGGCTATCACAAGGTTTTGTGTTTCATCTATAACATCATGTTACTATTTGGTGACAAACCACAACTTCCAGATACTGTCTGAAGAGATAAAAACAGCACAATCTTCCATAGAGCCATCAAAGACACACGGAGATTCACAAAATTACTGTTAATTTTCCCACCAGGAGCATGCATTTGAAAAATGACCCACAAAGACTCAAAGAAGCTGCACTGAAAATGAAAACAAATTATATTAAAAGTCCAGAAATGGAAACCAACCTTAGCAATAAGAGGTGAGCCTTCCTGGCCTTTCTCCCATGTTCAGAGGCATCAATAATCATATCAGTATGACTGCTAGGTATTTCTGACTGATGGTTCTCTCCTCTAACATCATCAGCTCTTTTAATCACACCTCTTAATGCAATAATCTTGAACTGTCTTATGAAAGAGAGGGGAGTAAATCAGAACCAAATAAAAGAAATTTTATTTTTATGGACAGATGGCACTGCTGGAATTCACTGTTAGAGCAGGGCATGGCGTGTAATGGTGCTATTTTTTTTCCTTTTTTATTTGTTTTTAGGATAACTTTGTGGTAATAAGCTTTAGGTATTTTTTTCTAACTATAGATATTTTTAAAAAATTGTATTTTAATTTTTT
>WYEA01017284.1:4913-16214 GCA_033558465.1 Alcedo atthis
CCCTCCCAGCCCTGACACTCTGGGATGCTGTGATCCATATCCTGGCACATAGCTCTGAGCTGTCCAAAGGAAGTGATGATTTAAAAAGTGATTATTTAAAAATACAACTTTGTATTTTAAAGTGATATTCCTTTTTCTTGCCCTGGCTCGAATTTAGGCAAAAAAGGGCAAGCTGTTACCTGTTTGCTGAGCACCCTGTGCCTCCAGCAGAGTCCAGTCCCCACGCTGACACGGGGCTGTGCACGCTGCTGATGGGGACTGCAGGTGAAGATGAGTCTGTGTCTCTTCTGTCACGTTGAATTCTAGGACTGGCATTTAAGGAGCCCTTTTGAATGAGTAGCTTCAAATTGATCCAGTTTGCTGAAAAGCTTGAGGCCCACTGAATTGAAAAATAGCATTTGGAATGGGGAAAAAATGATAGATTTCACGTCAGCGTGCAGGCTTTGTGAGGCTGGGCTTTGCACGGCTGCAGTCACTTCCAGTGTCAGCTGCTTGTTTCAGCAGTCTGTTAATTTAGTCACTTTCCCCCACTAAACTTAGCAAAGTACTTGTCTGCGTGTGTGTATACATATCTTTGAGTGTGCATGTGCATACTAGCAACAACTATATAGAAGAAAAATAATTCTAAATACCTCCTAATGTTTTAAAGGAATTAGGAGGTATTTCAATGTACTTTCTGAGCATGTTGTGAATAGCATGTGTTATGATCTGTAGAAATTGCAGTGTGTGGTTGAAAACCATGGTTATAAATACTGAATTAGGAGATTTGTGGATCATCAACTAACGTGAATTACAAATTTACAATATCAGCTATTAATAAATACGTGGATCCTTAATAGTGTCACATGAACACACAATGTGATAATTTCTTTTCTGTGCTTTGCTATTTTTCCTTTCAGGTGATCTTATGACTAGAATCTTGTAGTTTTTTTAGTAGTAGCACCATGAATCAGCATTTAGCCTTCTATTTGCAGAAAAACTTCAAGTTGTGCACTTGAAATTAGATGTTTTCTAGTAAGGTTGCAAAATGCATTTATTCTTTTAAGTTTTTGAAAACAATATTTGGGTATGATGAGGGCAGTTAAGGCTTACTGCTTAAACATTCATTTAGAGCCCATATCTCCTTGTGTTGTCCATTGCTCTAGAAATTTATTAATTAGATTGAATTAATAATTCAATTTAATTGAAACTGGGGGGGCAGTCCCAGGCCACGCTGACAGCTTGAACCACAAGGGGTTGTGAGAAGCTTTCCCATCCTCTGGTGGACAGTTCACAAGCTGGTGAGCAATGTCACCATGCAGACATGTGCCTCAGGTCCAGGCTGTGACTGCTGCTGTTCAAATTACCACAACCACTGGGGCTAGGGTCAGCAATTTAATGAGAACACCATGTAGAATGTGTATGGTATGTAATTTTCTGAACAGGATCTATATCCCTGCACATCTATTACATCCCTGTTAAAAGGGAGTCAAGTAGCATTTTTGTAAATGATCTAATTAGAATTCTATAGTGTTTAGGATGTCACATCACAGGCTTCAGGGTTTGTAATTTGCACGAGTTGCCTGTGTTTAATCACAATAACATGCTCCAGGATGAAATGCTCTCGTGGAAAACAGTCACAATTTGGCAGTGCTGTGTCTTGCAGTTTGACATAATAAACAACAAACTCCTAGAAAGTTTGTAGATGTTTAAGTGAAGAGCAAGGACATCAATCATTATAAGTGACGCTTCCAAGAATAATATCGGAGATAAATTTCCCTATTTATTTGGATTATTTAGGGTTCAACTCATCAATGTTATTCCTCCCTATTAAAAAATAGGATGGTGTAGTGGTGGAGGCTCCATCCCTGGAGACATTCCAGGGGGGCTTGACCAGGCTCTGAGCAGCCTGCTCTAGCTGAAGATGTCCCTGCTCTCAGCAGGGGCTGGGCTAGATGACCTGTTGGGGTCCCTTCCAACCCACACATTGCTATGATCCCATGATTGCTATGATCAGGGGAAGAAAACAGAATAGTTGAGGATGTATTCTTACCAAGAATGGAACTGTAGTTGCTTACGGTTTTTTTTGCATTTATAGATGCAGTAAACCTGAGAAACTGATCGAGTCGGTTCCTTGCAATCTTGTGCTTAGTTTATGGGAAAACTCAGAATTGACATCTGCTGGCTACACTTAAATGAAATAATTTTATCCTAAGAGAAAATGTCATACTTAAAATTTGATATTTTTCTTTTCAAAATGAAAGAAGCCTTTGGCATGAAATTTATTCAGGGTCACATTTCACCCATAACGTCTCTTTCTTTTTTCTTTTTCAAACCTGTACCTAGTTACACTTTAATATTTGCAGTCTCTCTAGAATGTCAACATCGTTGTATAATAACCAACTTATTATTGAAAGCAGCAAATGCCATGCTGCCAATCACTTGTCCATCACACTAACAGGTGCAGTGGCACTGTCAGTGTCAGGCTGAATGCTGGGGATCAGTTAGACAGGTGGAGTAATTTACTCATCTTGTAGTGGCAGAAGGGGACACCTTATCAATGAGAAAAGAGAAGTGTCTTCCCCGAGTGCATTTGCTATGTGGCTGTATAACTTGGATTTATAGTCTTTGTATAGAAACTGATGCATTAAATTTAACTAAAAAACGGGGTGTGTGGGGGGGAAATATTTTTAAGTTTTTAGGTGTTATGCAATAATATATTTTTTTCCTTTCTCTTCACTGTGTTCACTGTCATTCTCAACCTTTTACTGTTGTCAGCCTCACAGTGCTGGGTGCCAGATCCTCCAAACAGCTGTCAGTCTGTTGGAGTAAAAACAAACCAATAACTTGTTAATACCCAGAAACTTTCTGGGGGCAACAAAAAAAAGAAATTGCTTTATTTATTTCTCTTTCTCTCTTGCTGTCAGTGTGCTGGACACGTTTTCCAGTATCAGCTGTGACCTCCTGACTGGAGTTTAAACAGGAGAGGCAGGCCTGGGGTGTTTGCAGCTTGACTAAACCTGTCTGTGGTCAGGTACAAGCAATAAATAGAGCTGTTACTCATATCAGGGTTTGTGAGTCTTCACAGTTAGCAAGGTGGAGGCAACTTCAAATAGTGGAAGGAAGAATTAATGGTAATGGTTTTGAAATCTCCCTTTATTGCAGCACAGAGAGCAGTGTCTGGTTGGTAGATGAGATCCACTGAAGGTTAATTCTAATTTATTCACAGAAGCATTGCTGGGAGTACATGTACTCTCACACTGGAAAATCAGGGGCTTAAAGAAACTTCAGCTTGCTGAAGTGTCATTTTTCTTTAGGATATGGCTGATAATGTGCTTGACCTGGTGGTTGATGGGCATTTGTGTGAATCAGCTGCCCTGTTGAGCAAAGAGCTCCAGTAAGCTCCAGTTCCCTCAGCCAGATATGGAGTTCAGCATTTTATTTTATTTATTTATTTTTTTTGTAAACAGCAGAGTTTTTCCTCCTTCTGTGTCTGCCAAAATGTAACGGGCAGTGCTAAAACTTCAGACAGCCTTGGGCATGGTATCACATTATACCTAATCTGATGTAATTACAGGCTGCTACCAACAAGGATGCTCCCAGCCTTTATGCCCTTGTGCTTTCTGTTATCTTGTAGCCCTGAAAAGAAAGAAAAAAAAAAGTTATTTTCCACTAATCAGTAAGAACCAACTATCTCCTCACTGCAGGAGAGCTGGGAGATGAAGAGAACCAGGATTATCTTTTTTTCAGTGGCAGGCAGCAACAAGGTAGAGGGTGAAACTGCATCTGTGCTCTCCTCTCCTCTCTGCACATCACCCTCACAGATCAGCACCTTGACCTTCCCTCTCTTCCATTTGCTATTATTCCCTATAAAGTGATACAAGCCCATTGCCATCATGCATTAACTTCTGCCATGATAGGGTTTTTTTTGGTACTTTTTTAAGCCTGTGAATGTAAAACAGACTTTTTTTTTTCTTTTTGATGAAATGATAAAGTTCAGAGCCATTATCAGGTTGCAGGATTTGATTCAGAGCATTTTTCTTTTAGCCTGCAATTTTGTAATTCAAGCTAATAAATTCAAGTTATGAACAGGAGGGTGTTTTGCATGGTTGGAAAGATCAAACAAAAGCCACACAATGTTGAAAATAGCTCTTTATACTGGACGCTTAAAGAATATATTATTTTTTTTTCTCTAAAATCCCTTTTGGATTCTAAGTTGACATTGGTGCACTGTATTAGAAAACTGAGCTCAGAAACCACAGATCAGGGTCAGGTCCTGGCAATGAGCCTAAGGCTTTAGCTACACAAAGCTCAGGGCTGAACTGCATCTCAACTGGTTCTGTTCTGACTCTGCAGCTAATGCAAGACCTTCATATTCTGGACTTTCCTGCTTTCTAACTGCTAGAGAAAGCAAGTGTGGGTGCACACCCTGCTGGGATGCTAATTGGTATGATAATTTGGTAAGTCAAGCCCATAAGCCATGCTGACACAGTAGTTCCACCAGCTCTAGGACTTGCCTGCATCAGGAGCATCAGGAGCCAGGTGGTACCCAGCTCCCAGGGGCTCCCATGACAGGGCTGCCAGGAGGAAACTGAAGTTCCCTAGAACACAAGAAACAAGAAAATACAAATCCTTGGTTTGGGTCACATGCCACGTTGGCAAAATACGTGTTTTAGCGAAAGCCACTGACACTTGGGTTTGGAAAAGTATTTGGTGGCTGAGAAATGGAAGCCTAAGAACACCTGCTAAAGGTGTAGATTTATAATAAACGTGTATAAATAAATATCATAAAGTATTCAATTTAAAAAGAAAATAATTTAAATGGAGTAGGAAACCCCTGCAATGACATGGGCTGAAGATTTAGATTTGGAATCCCCTACACATACTTGTGTCTCCCTTGAATGGAATTGCAAAGATGAGGTCAGTTATCACAGCTATATTGACTCTTTTCATTTCCAGAGGTACTTTTTAGGGTAAATTATCCCAGTCACTGACAATAAGCATGCAAGTGTTCTTTGTAAGTGCAAAGTCTCTAATGCTAGCAGTCCAGCTCTTTGCACGACAGCTAAATTCTCCTTTTCTCTCCCATTCTCACCATTCATTTTTTCACATCCCCCCCACCTTTCTCAATGCTTTTAAAATATCTCTTCTATTTCTGCTCTGTATTAACATTGAAAAGGAACATGGTCTTTTACCAGCTGTGGTGTTATGGTTTCCCACCCAGTGATACAATTTAGTCTGGAGTATAACCAACGCTTTCAGATGGGATGTGTAAAGCTAAGTGTCTGCACCCCTAGTGAATTAATAAAAACTGCATTTAAATTTACCCCCTGTGGGCTTAGGAGCTGAGTCGTCCAGTGTCAAGTCTGAAAAGGTTGGTCTGTGTGTGCTGTAGCAATGAAGGGAGGAAAGGAAAACATAAAGGAAAAATAATGAGGATTTTTTAAGGTTTTTTTGTTTGTTTTGGCTTGTGGGTGGTTTTTTTTTTGTGTGTCTTTTTTTTGTCAACACATGAAAGTAGGGAAGTGGAATAATCTCTTTAGAAAACTGGGAGTTTTGAACTAGGTGCTGCTGCTTGAGTAGAAATACTGCACTGTAAAATACTAGGAAGTTCTCCCTTCGTCACTGGATTGTTTTTATGTGTTTTTGAAAGCTTTATTAATACCTCTTTTTTTGAGCTTTGTGTACATAGTGGGATTCAGGTAGTCCTTACAGAGTTTGAAGCAGCTGTGTACATGTCTTGTGTGTGCTTTCTCTTCTCTGTTTGATACAGCAGTGAATAGAGACTGAATTTCTAAGGGTTTCTGGTTTAAAAAGTTAATACCTTCTACCTTCTACCTCAGAATTTAGATTCATAAATCTTGTTGGCATAATAAGGAAACCAAGGCACTTAGGATATATAAGTGTCCTGATGAAGATACACAGACCTCCTGAAAACATAATCTGGTGCTTAGGGTCCAGAAGTGTGAAGTTTTGCTGCTGCAGATAAAAATGTAGTGAAATGGAAAGCCCAGAGGAGCCGTGTGCTCAGCTCCTGGCTGCTGTGTGTGCTTCGTTTTTCAGCAGGTCTCTCAACAACTTGCCATTTAAATGGTATCACATATGGGCACAGGGGATTTCTCATCTTCTGTTGTGAACTTGAGGTGCCACACTGGCAACTGCATGTGGGAAAATGCTTTAGAAACAAATGATTAAAGAGATTTCCAAAGTCTTTCAGGAAACAATTGCATGTCATTCCTCTGATTAAAAATATTCCTTGTTTCTAAAGGAGTAAAATGCTTGAAGTATAATGTTGGTTCCACACTCTCACAATGGTTAGGGTTGTTTTTGCAAGGGAACAGCAATCTCTTGATGCTTTTCTGTACCAAATTAGTACAAGTGCCCAGCAAAAAATACTGGTTATTTTCAAACTTCATAGTTGTGCACTCTGCATGTTTGATAATACTTGTGGTGGTTTGGTTTTTTAAATAACATTTATGCTCTTGGTGATATTTTACACAGTAAGAAAACCCATGATTGCTGGTTATGACTGAATTGGTGAGAAGAGGGAAAACCAGTTAATTTTACCCAAAACTTGACCCAAGCTTCTGAAGCCTTGGTTTTCAAAAAAGTTCCTTCATATTATTTGGAAATTAAATTAACCTCTTCAGCAATATGATTTATTGTAGATGAATGATAATGAGTTTCATGCTCTTACACAGAAAGCATGACTGTAAATCATCTAATTCTTGAAACAGAGTTATGGTCAAAAAAGGTGAAAATGACACTGTGGAGTTCCATAATTAATTATTAGATTTGGGAAGTGTGTAATCTTAACAAGCTGGTACAGTGTCCATCATCTTTGTAGGCAAATTCTCTTCATTGTCACCTATCTTCTTTGCCATGTAGCATAATTGGGCCTGTAAATTGGATTCAGTAAAACATAAAAATTTAAAACAAAACTCACGCTTTTTCCTAAATATTGTGCTTGTCAGAAGCTTCATTACATAATAAATGAGTCCTTTGGAAACAGCCAACTGCTTCATATAAAACAGGCTCCTGTTCTTTTACTGCTTTTGAGGGAGAACAATGAAAATTCACTGTTACTGGCCACGTCAACCTGAATGAAAGCCAAATAGGAAAATTGAAAATGATTGTCAAGTTCATCATATCTAATACAATAGAGGCAAATTAGAGTTATCTGCAGCAGCAGAAGTAGCAGCAGATTGCATTATAAATCATCATATCATTGACAGTCAATTACATTCAAAACTTTTCAAGCATGAGGTGGCAGCAGCAATGTTTATCTACTAACAAACTTATTCAAGCCAGAAAACACAAGTGTGGCTGTGTGCAGAGAATTTCTTGGGGGGGGTGTTCTGAAGAGTTTGCATTAGAAAAACCACAATTTCAGCAAAAACATGACCCATGCAGGGCAGAAAGGATGAAGCCTGGGTGGTTGTGAAGTGGAATCTTTAAAAGTATTCTGCTTTTCTTCTTCCCCTGTAGCAAAGCCACTCTTGCTGTTGTTGGAGAGAACCCTCCAGTCATGGCAGCTTCTCTCCAGCCTTCTGCTTCATCCCCCTTCTGAACACAATGCCTCCAGCTCCCTCCTGAGCTCCCAGTATTGCCCCGATCCCCTCTTCTTTTGTTTGTTTGTTTTCCATTTCAGTTGATCTCCCTTCAGGAATGAAGAGCAAGTTATTCAAACTAAGCAACCTGGTATTTTGAGCACTCACTGACTCACGTAATGGATAATGTGAATTTAATTAAATAAATTCTAATGAAAGAGATTATATAAAAAAAAAAAGAGAGAGAAAAGTCTTGGCAATGTTTTACCAGTCAGCTTGTTGTTTGAACTCTGAGAATTGGACTGAACTCAAGGAATTAAAAGCTTTATTTTTCCTCTACTGGAAATTACAGCGGTTGTACTTTCTGTCCCTGTGTTCTCAGGGCTGTTAGGTCCAGAGAAGAGAGTCCATGATTTTGCTGTAGGAGAAAGTGCTCTGTATTATGCTCCATCTGCTTTTACTGAGAGTCATAGAAAACCCTGAAGTGGTAACAGAGTGTAATGCATGGTTAGTTTTCATCTTCTATCCACATGCCTGTGTGAGGTGGGAGAGGTTTGCTTTTGAGGAGAAGGTCTGAAGTTTGGTTTTGGTTTCTTTATTTTTTCTAATCAAACCTGGATAAGTCTCCAGAGAACTTATTTTAGCACCTTTTGGGTCTCATCATAAATTCAGAATTACTTGAGAAAAGTACCGTACAAGGGAGCAATGAATTGCCCTAACGTTCAATTGTGTAAGGAGTTAAGGCTGAGAGCTGTGCTGCTGTTTTGCAGAATAAAATATTTATTTTTAATAAGAAATAAGTGAATTCAGGTCTGAGGTCTTTGTCCTATATAATCTGTATTTTGTGCTTTGAATGCCACTGCTTCCATTCCATCCCAGACAGCATAAGGAATGAGTTGATCAGGTAGAAAAGAAAGGCTTGTGTATAATGGTGAAATTAAAAGTTTTTGTGCAAATTTATATGTCTGGAAACAATACTTAAAGAATGTCTCCAGGAAAGATGTAATAGTGCTGTGTACCCTATCAAATAGCAGCTATGCCCTAATCTCTTAGGGGAAGTGGGTTTCTGGAGCATTTTAAATGTCATTAAGTGTCTCTATTCAGGTAACAAGCTCATCCAGCCTTTGGGCTGTTGTCACAGTATGAAATGGCAGCTACAAACAGAAAACAGTTATGGACTCAATGCAGTTGTTTCTGGTTAAGTAGAAGTTTCACTAAATCTGGGCTGAATTCTACATTTCTATGGTTAGATAAAGTTTAGCAGAATTTTGAAGACTTCCCAGTGTTTGAAGTTCATTCAATTTTGACTGTCAAGTGTGTCTTTAGTTAGGTATCTCTCCTGTTTTAATTTTTTTATGAAACACTTTTGTACCCACTATTGCAATAGTGAATATGAAATTTACTATGTAAGTATTTTTGTAGAGGATGATGTTCCATGCCCTTAGCATGTTGAGAAACAGTGACTTTGCTTTTCATAGATAATTTCATATTTTAATGCTTCTTGACAGCTGGGGTATGACAAAAAACTCTTCCTCTATGCTGCTTCTGAAATGTTGTGGAGTGGCATTAGCCAGTCCCCATAAATAAACCCTATTGAGTTCTTTTACCTTCACTTTCACACGTTGCACACACGGAGTTCTCTGTGTGATGGTTTATTCCCAGGAATAGCTCAGGGTTAGTAACTCTGTGGATGGATATTCTGAGAGTGAATTAAGCCAGAAGGACTTGATTGTGTTTACAAAAACATATTTCAGTAACCATCATGAATAAAAGATGAGGTTTCAAATGATGGGTTTGGTTACATGAAATTGAAAGCTATTACCACTGTATTATGGTAAATACAAAGCAAACCTGTGATAGGAACATTACTTAAGATCAGGAGTGATCAGGAGTAGTGATTTGATCTCAATAGTGTAAAAGACAATTGAAATCACAGTTTGTGGTGATTTTTTGTTTTTCCTTTTGAAGTCATTATTCAGCTTTATCTTTTGGGACAGTTTTTTTGGGTGATTTTCTTTTTAACTCATAAAAATAAGTAATGTCTTCATTTTTTTTCACTTGTACTGAGCTACATAATCCTTCTGCTATTAATTGAAATTAGTAGCATACTTACCTTGTTTAATACTTCGTATAGTTCTTTTTTAAATACTGTAGTTGGTTTTGGAAACTTAATTTTCTGCTTACGAGATTTAAATGTTTGCTTTGATTTCATGTTCTGAGTGGACACAGAGAGGGCTCTTACAAAGCAGTTCTGACATAAATAGCAAATAGATTGTAGGAGTTCATTAGATACTCTGTCCTTGCCCTTTTATTGAAGCGTATGCCTTGTCAACTATGTTGGGAATATGTTCAAACACTTGAATTTATCACAAACTCAAAACCATCTTCATATTAATGCCTCTTGAATTTGAGTCTCATTGTGAAATTTTTTATGATAGCAATGCCTTTCCTACAGTTGCAGGCCCTTGATGGCCATCTTAAATAAATGCAACATTTATCAGTTCCTGTGCTTCTAAGGAAAGGTTTAAAAAAGCTTTTGTGTTTTACAAAGTGATGCCACCTTTGTGGGTTTATTTGGTATTTCTAGGTGGACTGGGGTCATGATGTGGTGGGGAAAACTGTCTTTATTTTTAACTGCTTCCTGCTGAGAAACATCTGTAAAAAGTCCAGTTAGAAGCCACAGAAACGCATATGTCCTCAGAATTCTATAGTACACAGACAACATGCATAATTTATGCAACACCTTGGAGATTTGTGCCTTCACCCTGTTATTTCATAGAAAGGAAAATGATGGATTGTGGAGTCATGTAACATGTTTTAATTTTTGATAGAAAGAGCGAATATGTTTATACAAGGTCACTCAACTCCTGTAAGAAAGGTTATTAATGTAAGAAATTATTTGCTGAGGTAAACCACCTCTGCTAGACAGCAAAATTCATCACTCCATTCTTGTTTAGGAACGTATAAAATACGCTGTAAATGTTAAAAGTTTAAGGGAATTCAAGTTTTAGCCAAAATATTTTCAGGTTTTTCTAACAGTAACACAGGGGATTGGTAAGAGCTGTTTTGGATTCTGTTGAGAGAAATGGTTTCTCTGACATGATCCAAGGTTGAGGCTGACAAATGTCTGAGACAGTGTGCTGACACATGGTTGAGTGTGCAGTGACCCCACAAAACTCCTCCTGTTTGTGAAGGAATAAAATCAAGCTTGCAGTGAGTTATTGTGAGGTAGCTAACTGGATGTAAATGGTGGCAAAGTGAAGTTGCACCTCATCAGATGAGCTAAATGCCTTCTAGATAATAATGAAAGTTTTATACTTAAGCTTTTTTTTTACTGTCTTCCTGTTAAATGCCGTCTAATAATGAAATATTTCTTTTATACTTAAGCTCTTTTTGTTTTCCTTTGAAATAAGCTTGTTTTTCATGTTGTGGTTGTATTTGAAAACATTTAGTATTTTGTCTGGCACCCAAGACAGTCTCATGTTAGTATTTATCTAGTTCTGTGTATCTATTCTCTGCAGTTTTAAGGAAAACGATGTTGGAGGGGTGGGTTTTTGTGTTATTTTGTGTTGGGGTTTTTTATGTGAGATTTTGTTGTTTTGCTTTTGTTATTTTGGTTTTGTTAATAGTCAAACACCATCTCTTCCAGGCTCAGGATCAGTGTGTCCCAAAGAGCAGGAAACCTAGTAAGAGAGTGAGGAGACCTGCATGGCTGAGCAGGAGCTACTGCATAAACTGCAGCAGAAGAGGGAAACAGATAAAATGTGGAAGG
>WYEA01017284.1:45458-57048 GCA_033558465.1 Alcedo atthis
TTCTCTTCCCCCCCCCCTCGTTCCCCCTTTTTTTTTCTCCCTCCACCCGTGTCCCCTTTTTTTTTTCCTCCATCCACTCGTGTCCCCTTTTTTTTTTCCTCCATCCACTCGTGTCCCCTTTTTTTTTTTCCATCCACTCGTGTCCCCTTTTTTTTTTTTTCCATCCACTCGTCTCCCCCTTTTTTTTTTTCCATCCACTGGTGTCCCCTTTTCCACCCACTGTTGTCCCCCTGTCCCAGGTGCCCGAACAGGGCAGTGCTGAGAGCAGCAGTGCAGGAAGCCAGTGGCTGTTGCTCAGGTAGTGGTTGGGCATCTTTGACCTTTCTGACCTCAGAGTTACCAGTAAGTGGTCTACTTGTGCTTTTTCATGAGAAATCTCATCTGCTTTGACCTAACCTGAAACCACTGCTGTTATTTGGTGTAGGAGCGACCCACAGGAGCCTGGAGAGGGGTCATTTGTTTCTCAAAAGCCACGCATTATTCTTTGTCTTCTGTGAGCATGGATTTCTTGTGCCCTTGAGAAAAGTGTGCACCACTTCACAGATCATTTTAGCCAGCAGTGAAGAAGCAAAAAAACCATCATCATTTGAAATCTGCAAGATGGGGGGGGTTAGAATTTTGGAAGGACATTGGTGCTGTGAGCCCTGCCCAGCACCAGCCACCACGTTAGCAACACCCTCCCAGCTCCCCATACACAGCACAGCCCTGGGAGGGTTCACTCCAGACCTGTCAGAAATCTCTGATGAGATCTCTTTTTCTTGCTTCTGGTGGAGTAGAATTTCTCAGTGATATCTCAGACATTTCTCTTACTAGATGATGTGTTCTGTGTGTTCTGCACTCACTGCTAAACTGCTAATGCTGGTGCAGGTAGAGCAGTGTTGGGGTGTCTTTGGTTTGTGGGTTTTTGTTTTTTGTTTAATAAAAGCAGTGAAAAATGAATTTGGTTTCTTGAACAAAATGTAAATTTGTCTTTTTAAATACATACAGTTTGCTCACAAAGAAAAATAAGTGCATGGCTTGGGAACCTTTCCCTTCTCACTGACATTATATTCTCACTTTCATTCCTTTTAATAAATTACAGTTTGTCTTTTAAGCTTTTACTTCATCCTTTTGAAAGTGACTGTGCCTATGTGGGTCTTGTAGTTTTGGTTCTGAAAACAAGCAGAATGGTTTATCTATAGCTGATGGAGTTGCTGCTTTCACTCCCTGGTAGGTTTTTAACTCTTCCTTGATGAGCAGCCCTCACCTGTAGGTTTCATTCGTTTGATATTTACCTCCCTGTTTTCAAGTCCTGTAAATGACATCATTTTAAAAGGGAATAGAATGCCTAAGAGAACTGAAACCACGCCAGCTGGCAAAGAAGAGGAGCAAGTGAGTTGGCAAGGACTCCTCTGGTGATGCCTCTTCCACTTGATGGTTATGCTGGAGGTATTTTGTGGGCACGTGTATGGCTGTTGCAGTACAAATCAATCCACCATCCTGATTTCTCCTCCTCTCTGGCAGCTGCTGGATCTTTTGTTTGTTTATTTATGATCAAAAGATCAGTAATTCACTAGGCTCAAATTCCTCATAAAAATGAAGGCAACGTTGCAGAATCTTCCCAGCTATTGAAGCAGGTATTACAGATACTACAGAAGGTATAAAGCTGTGTAAGAATCCATGCAGAACAGTGTCATTTCTGTACCATGCAGTGGTGCTGTGCAGCCTCTCACAAGCTCTTTAAATGAGCAATTAAGTGCTGTGCTGTCCTGCCAGTTCTCTTCTAGGCACTACTGTGCTGCTGAAGTCCAAAAACTGAATGAAGGAAATTATCCTTTCTAGGGCCTCTGAATAATCAGCCATAAAAATGTCTGTGTTTTTCTTAAGACACTGTTGTTAGTGCTAATAGTTGACAGGTTATGATGCATTTTATTTTTATTTCTGTGCAAGAGCTTCCTATCCACTGCCAGTGGGAGGAAACTGAACGATGCTGAGGTAAAGGTGCTGCCGTGTTACAACCCAAAGATGGCAAACTCTTTTGAATGCAGAAATTTCTTTCTAGGCTTTGTTGTATTGGGTATTTTTTAAACTGTATGACCAATGTCATTTTCCTGAAATGACAGTGTGAAAATGTAAATGATTTATTAAGGCATATCAATAAACAGACACTTAATTTTTTTTTCCTTTTAGGCACTGAAAAATGAGATACGTGAGCAAGTTGTGTGAGGCTAGATGGTAGCAGTGGACATTGGCCCTAGTCCATTAGCTCCTTATTTTCTGGGTGTGGGAGCCAAGGCTGTTCAGTGTCCCTTATGTTTTGGTGTGTTATTTTCAGAGAGGTTTGGCTGGGAAGCTTGTGCACACACATTTCAGTGCTGCCTTTCAGATGGCACAACCTGCACTGGCACCTCTGTCAACTCTTGGAAGTATCTGTTGTCCAGGTAACCCAGATTCTCCAGAATCAGGGCTTTACTTCTGAAGTTTAGATAAATATTTGAGAATAACAAGAGTGCAACAGGCTTTCTGCCTCATTCAGCGTTGTGATTTCTGATGTCTCTATTTTTAACATGATCCTAGCAAAAAAAAAAAAAAGGAGAGGAGAAAAACTAAGAAGTTTGATTAATCGAAGATTCCAAAGAGGTAGGTTTGAGCACTGATCTTAGAGCTTTTAGGCTGGAAAAAACATCCCATTAATTTTAGTGGGAGTTTTAACAGCACAAGGCCTTTCAAGATCAAGTGCTTTCTTGTTCATTAAAGGATAGAAGGTAATTAGAAATAAAGCATAGAAAAAAATGTCATATAGTATTGCTTTTGTCAGCCGAAAAAAATCCATATTGTTGTAGGAGTTTTAGGATAATCTTCTCTCTCCCTTTCTTGCATAAAATGATGACATAGTAGGTTGTTTTCTTTACTCTTAGAGGTTTGTGGTTCTTTCTGCTCATTTTATTGGGAAAAGCAATTGCAAGCTTTTTCTGTGTTTCCCTCCTTGCTGTTGGATTGCAATCTCATCTGTGATGCTGACTTTGTCATTTCACTCCTTCATCCAAACTGTTCAGCTCAAGATACTCCCACAACATGTTTCTTTGTAAATGTTGGATGATGAATTAAATAAAAAGCCAGTGTGCCTTTTATTGGAAGGGTTTTGCTGATGTCAGCTGATGAAATAGAGGAGCAGTTGGAAAGGAAAAGGTAAAACTGTAACTTTCACAGAAACAAATCTGGCATTTCTTGGCTTTTGAACACTTTTGAGGGAAGAAGCTGTATATACTGAAGACCTCTTGAGGCCAAGCCAGGATGTTTGATGTCCAGCAGTCACAAGCCATTGCAGGAATCATGAACTTGGCCCATCAGCTGATGGGAGCACATCCTGCACTCACCTCAGGGCCAGGAGACTCTCTGGTAGAACTTCATTCTTAGTGAAACTTAAAAATACATTTCTTGTTACAGCTACCTTTTTTTCACCCTTCTCCCCTCTGAGCTGCTAGCTGTAACCTGTTTGGGTGAAGAGTATGTTCCCAGTTTAATTCCAGTTGGAATTGCCATGAGTTGGTAACAGCAGGGTTCTCTGTACAGCTTTCCCCTGTGTGCTGTGGGCAGGAGGAAGCTGTGACAGGGTGGGGACTGAAAGAAGCTGTTGCAAAGCTGCTTCTTCCCTTTCTTAACCATTCCTTCCAGGGTCTTAACCATCCACAAAAGCATGGGAAAGTGAGAAAGATCTATTTCATTTCTGATGGAGCACTAGTCTCCTTTTTGAGGAAGTAGCTATGCAGAAAAAGCCATAATATTTAATGATGTCATGCAATTGTATTTTCAATCTCCAATAGTGACATTAATGTAATTTTATTTCTGCTCATTCCTGTTTTGTTTTGATGGTCTCCTTAAGCTTTCAAATAGCAAAAGGACTGGGGGGGAAACTTTTCTTATTTGTTGTTACCGAAACTAATCTTGTGATTAATTTCCAATTATTTTGAGGAAAATACTTACATTTTCTGCAAAGGTGCCTTATTTCTGTAAAGGTGACTTTCTAGCAAATAAGAAAGTGTTTGTAATATGGAAAGTGCCTTCAAAAACTCGTCACTGTACCAAAGTGGATAAAATTGTGCAATATACTTTCTAAAAAGAGAGCTTGATCCACAGGGACTCCTTCTTTGCTTTTTTACCAATTTAATTCTACTGCCTTTGGGTGAATTGCTTTTCATTTGTAATCATGTAAATGAGAAAAACTATCATATGTGAAATATCAAAAAACAGAGGCAGATTTTTGAAGTAAGGCATTATTTCACCTTTCTGTTAAGCTGTGTTTAGCCATCTACTGGGATGTGCAAGTGCCTTTTCAGTCAGAGTGTAAGACCAAAGAACTTTTCCACTCGTGAAAAGCATTTTGGATATGTTGGGTTTTTTTTCAAATTAAATTTTAGACGACAAAGAAGGGGAAATGTGACTTCAGATAGCAGAGGATAAAATGTTGTAGCAGATAAAATACTGAAGTGAGTTTCTGCTTTCCTGGGGATTTTTTCAGAGAGCTTTCAGGGCTGATACAGCCCTCCAAGACACACAATTGTGTGAGCTGTCTGAGATACCTGATGGGAGTACTTTGGAAGAGACATGTGTTTTCAGTGGCAAGTGAAATGCCTATTTGATGTAAGGTTTTGTGGGCATTGTGCTCGCTGTGTGATGCTGAAGGAGTAGCTAAACCACCCTGGCCAGAATACCAATGTCCTCTCTGCATACGGAGCACAGAGTGGTGTTTGTTTGGGCAGATTCTCTGCAGAGAATGGATGGGAAATTGTCTGCCTTTCTAGAAACACTGCTCTGAATGTGATGGTATCTCTCTGGGAGTCTTGCTTTTCTCCAATGCAATAAAACAGTAGAAAGGCCTGGTCCTGGGCTGCTGCTGTCCTTCCAAATACCCCTGTTGCTCTGGCGTGGGATGTTCAGGATTACTGAGCCACTTTCTGTGTTGGGCTGGATAACCAACAGTTCCCCTAGAACAGGCAATTCTAAGCTTTTGCATACTTAGCCATCTACTGAACTCTCCCTCCACAGTTCCCTTAGTCACACACACGGAGTCCTTGGAGAAATGATATTTTGGGGTGTCTGAGTATTACACTCAGGAGGTAGCCTAAACTACACAGTGCTATTTCTGTTCAGCAGTTAGTAACAGAACATGAGCATCCATTAATGTTCCCACATTAAACACAGCTTTAATTGCACTTTTAAAGATCTGCTGGTTTTGCTTTTTTGAGTCTCAGGGTTGATTAATAATATCTTAATAAAAAGCTTAATAGTGCATTAAACGAAAAAAAAAAAAGGTTCTTACTATGAGAGCAATTTCAGTGGGTAGCTCACTAAACAGAACAATAAAAACCCATCTGAATATCTGGTGCAGCAAAATGGTCAGCTTTACAGAAACTAAACTGATGTTTGCTGTAGCATTTTAAATGGCACCACGAGTATGTTTGGTAACAGACTGGCCTCAAGTTTGTGATCCTCATAGAGTTATTTATCCATCCTCTTTGCTCACATTTAGCTTTCTGTGTTACCAATATTGGACCATTGGGGAGGTGGGTTATCTGTGGATCTGTAGTAGGAATGACACATCTTTTTTATTAAATATTGCTTTTTAGGCACTGAAATTTGGAGATATGCCGAAGTACTTGTGGGAGATTTGGGTACCTGACAAACCATGGGTGGTAAGATATCAGATCCACTGAAATAAAATAAACATTTAATGTTAAGATAGGTACTTTGGGCCCTGCTGTCACTGAATTCAGTGGGCAGAAGTCCTGCAGGGCTCCTGAGAAGTGCATTAGTGCAAATGTATGCAAGTGTGCTTCCCTTCTCTGTGTTGTCACACTGGTGTGAAGCCAGAGCAGAGCCTGCAGTGAGCCACAGCTGCAGTAGCATCTCACAAGGGGAGCAGAGAATTGCTTAGCTGAACCTTATTGTAAACTTTACATCTTTTTACTCAGACAAGCAATTTTTCTACCTACTTACTGGGCATTTGACTTCTGAAGCCTTCATGGTAGTTGTTCATTGTCTAGGCCTCTTGTCCCAAAACAAAGCACTTGGTGTCGTTCACTTTAAGCTACATTAGAAGAAAAATTCCTGGAGTTTCAGGTATCAGACATTAAATATAAAACTCTATTTTCTAACTACTTACTGGGTATTTGACTTTTTATCATTTAATAGTAGGCTGTTCTAGCCTCAGTATAGGCATTTAGGTGATAAGGGAATTGCTTTCATTTTTTAGTGTGAAATATTCTGAATAACTGAGTGCTGTAGTTATATATTCATTCAGCAACACAAGAATTTTAAGGGAAGTTTTTCATGACAAAGAAGTCATTATACAAAGTTAAGACCAAGTACTTCAAAGTTAACATAAGTGGGACTCAGTTGAAGTAGATGAGCACTCTAGGTCCCTTCCAACTGAAATACAATATTCTATTCCAGATGCTAGAAATGTATGTGCCTATAGTTATCTATAAATTCTTCTTAAGACAGATGAGGATGGTTAGTGCTCTTGGAAGCTGTCACTTCTAATGTTTTGTTTCATTGAGTATTAATACAAAATAGTCCTGATGCACTGTTGTATTTCAAGCTCTAAAAACAATGTATATAATACTTCATGGTCAAGTCAAATTTTTTTTTTTGAGGGAAAGTATATTGTTCTAGACATCACATTATAAAAGCTGAGATAATATATATTATATATATATATATTATAATATATAAAACCTGTAACTCTTTCAAGAGTTACAAGTGTCAGGGAAATCTTTCATGGATGTTGGATGTTAATGAGGAAACTCCTCCTCCCACCCCAGCAGTGAGCACATAAATCTGGGAGTTTGCATGTATAAAGGGGATTAAAACTACATGGAATCATGAAAAGCAGGAGATAGATTTGTGAAGGAAATGAAACCTACGACTAAACTTATCCTAAAGCAAAAAAATACTTATTTGAGAGAGGCAAGAGTTGCAGTCTGTAGGATATGGGGTAAGGTTAAAGGAAAGAGACTATTCAAATATCTGAGTATGTTCCTTATGCATTGCTTGGTGACTCAGGAATATTTTTTCCTGAAAATAAGAGAAGACATAACTTTTTCTCTGCTATTCAAGATAGAAGATAATAATTTATGAGCTTCTGAGGATTGCACTTTACCTTTTAACTTTGGAGTCTGCATATACAGATATTGTCATTAAATCTGGCAGAAGTTCTCACTATTTGTTTTTTGTTCTGATCATAACTCTGTGCCTATTAGCTTTTAAAAGAAGTCTCTTAACTTGGATGTAATTCAAGTTGGACAAACACTGATCTTCTTTGTAATTAGAAGCTTTTTAGTTTAGAACCAACATTAAGATGACTTGTGAAGCAGCTCTTTGAAATGGGTAAGAATAGATGCTGTTCAGTGAGCTCCTGCTCTTCTGGCCCACATGTGGCTGCAGTGAAACTGAGTGACCTCAGGTTTATAGAAAAATAAATGTTCCTCATATATATCCTGAATTCATTTTTCTTCCTAATTGGTACCATTCTGCTTTTTTATTAACTCCCTTGGTGTCTGCACCACCTCTTAGGGATTCCAGCTGTTTTCCTCTCCTGCTGTAATTGAAATCAAACTTGTTCCTGCTTTTAATTGATAGTGAATCTAACTAGCTAATGTCTTCCATGAGACAGATGCAGAGCAGAAGCAGACGAGGTGGCATATGGAAAACCCAGTGCCCTACTGGGGTGAAGATAGAGCCATTCTTGCTTTGTCACACAATATTCCAGCACTTCAAACAGCTAGCTCACCTGCATTTAGTAAGCTAGGAGTTGTGATGTAGAAAATGTGTAGCAGGTGATGTATTGAGGTAGTTCAGGAGTGTTTTCACACAGACCTGTGCCTCTAGGCTGTCCTCACATGCTGTCCTTTCCACATCTTCCCTTCTCCTGCAGCATTGGGGACAAGTACTCTAGTGTCTGAGTGTTATCTCGGGTCTAATGGCTCACAGGGGGATGAAAATCCAGATGTTCTCTCTCACTCTTGTTGTGGCATCTAGTGCAGATCCTAATCTTGAACAAAGAATGCTGCTTTTTGTCTCTGGGTGAAGAGATTGGCTAGGGATCTGCCATTGGAAGCAGAATGCTGCTGTCTGTCAGTACTGCAGTATATCCCTATTTTTCTTTCTTTCTATTAAACCACAGAACATTTCCATTCTTAGTGAATAAAACAGTAAGATGTTCCTGTATGCTCTCTCTGTCTCTCTCTCTTTAGATAGTATATCAAAGAGTCATGAATTTTTAAAATTAAGTAATATTTTAATATTTTAATACACTTGGGTTTGGTTTTGTTTTGGGTTTTTTTTCCTGTTTTTGTCAGGAAATCTACTCTAGTTCCTCCACTAGAAGGCTTATATAGTATTAATAGCATTCTTACACCTCTAGCTTCTCTTTATGACACAATATACAGTAATTAAATATAGAACTAAAGAGAAGTCATAGCATAATAATAACTTCATTAGCCGCTGGATTTCTTGAGGTGTTTTTGAGGCATATTCTCTTAGCAGAAATAATGTAATAGTCCCCTGTGTGGATATCCTCCTATCTGATTTTAAAAGGAGCCTGGTGTGTTCCTTGCATTGCTGCTGATAAGGAGGTGTTATCAGCACCTCAGAGCCAGGCAGACTAAGGCTTTGAGCTATTGAATCTGTAGCTAAGACTGAAGACCTAGCTTAAGTCAATAATCACACTTACTCTCTGCTGTGCCTGACTCTAAATATGGTTGCCCTGTGTAAAGTTCAGCAGGATTTCTCCTGGGGTAGGCAAGTTCCTTTAGGTATATCTAAATAAATATTAGCTTTATGGTGAATCCTTATAAAGAGATTTGGGGAAAGCTGGTTGTGCCTGGTTTCTCAGAGACCTGAGAAAAAATAGAAATTAACTTATTTACACTGTTCACAATGACAGGGGAGATTATTCTCATTAAATATTTATCCATCATGGAGGAGAAAAAGGGTTGAGTAATCAAACAGTTGTTGTAATTTTAAATGTCATAACCACAATTAGAGGAAATCATCCTTGCAATCAAGTGGTTTCCCAAGCTCTGTTCTGAAAAGACCCTTCACTCGAGGATTTCCACTCTGAAGGAGAAGAGTGCAATATGGATTTCACTCAGGTTCCTGAATTTCTTCCTCTTTCTCAGAATTCCATAAACTTTCTGTGACTCAGTGATCCTTTTACAAGATATATACTGGTCAGGTCTGTTTATATATCTGCTATACTTCTGTATGACCTTAATGAAGCCAGGAGAAGTGACAGCAGAGGGAGAAGCTGGTGTCATTTTTTCACTGGTGGTGGTTGTTTATTCCTATCATTGCCTGCCTGCTCACTCATGTATTTGTTTTGGTGGCATCAAAGCTCATATGCAGAGTAGTGCAGTTTTTTTGATATTACAGCATCAACCCATTTCATACACTGTCAGATTATTTCTCTGATACTATTTCTGATGGCATCATCAGAACACTTTAAGTAGTTAAAAATAGTTCTGATATGAAAATGTGTAATGTTTGAACAGATTAGCTTTGACGTATCATTAGCTTTCCAGTGTATTACACAGAAAAATGATTTCTTATCCATTGAAATGTTATTTAAAAACTAAAAGTGCTAAATACATTAAAGCTAGGCATATGATCATTCCTAATAGCCTTGCTGTATGCATGGGCTACAGTTCTATAATGATGGAGTAATCCAAGTTGGAAGGGACGTTCAGAGGTCATTTCATCCAGTGTCCTACCCAAGAAGGGCTAATTTAGAGCAGGTTGTCAGGGCCTTGCACAATCAAGTTTGGAGTATCTCCAGGGCTGACTCCAGTGCTTTTTGTCCATCTTTTTCTGTGCCATGTGACATGAGATTATGTCCTCAGCAAAATCTGTAAAAAGAAAGCTCACGTAGTTGTCACTGGTGGCAGAATTTGATAAGCTTTCCAGGGTGGAAATGAAATAATGTAATTATTAATAAATGTAATAAATGTAAAATGTCAGTAGTATGGGCTAGAAAGAGTGGCTGGTGAGGATAAACAGAAGTGATGCATAGGATGTGATTCAGCATCATATGTGTCAATGACTAGAGACAGACAGATAAGGATACCTTTATCCTGATTAAACTCAGTGGTCATTGCCATTGACCTTCACAGAGCTTCTGGGTTTTACCCACTCTGAACTGGAAGCTGGCCAAGCCTGTGCCAGTCATTCCTCTCAGCAGTAGAAATTTCATCTTCCTTGGGTAACAGCTTTTTCACCATTCCCTTCACCAGGGTGACGTGCAGACAGAGCTTCACACCTTTGAAAGGTTTCCCTCGTTTGTGAGGATTCACCTGATTTGAGCAGAGCAATATCAGACATTGGTAGTGAATTTGGTAGCCTCTTAGGTGCCAAGTTATGAATAAGGGGTTTCATTTTTCTGCATGCCTGATGTACAGATTAATTGCTTCTGGCTTTGGATTAATGAGGCTTCGTGGACAGGGATAGAGTGGATAAGCAGCCAGAGATCTTTGTGGGAAAGGAATGGAAAGTATTTTACTCTCAAATCTTTCTGCAGTGCTGATTGTTCTAAATCACCTTCTGGGTTTAATGGAGTGCTGTTTTGAGCTGTTCTGTTGCAGCACAGTGAAACTTCTGAGGTCCCTTCCAAGCCAGGCCATTCTCTGATTCTCTGTAACGTGGGTGTAGCACCAGGAAACTGCACAGAATGCAGTGCTTGCTGCTGCATGTTCTTCATGTACTGCAGAGCATGGCAATTTATTACAAGGGGGTCTTTTTTGGTGGCTATTTTATTTGATATTTTATTTTATTCTCCAGATGATCTCCACTGTGCTTTTATATCAATTATCCCAGTCCAGTGTCAGAAACAGTCAATCCATCACTAAATACTTTCTTAATATAAAAGAAATCATTACATTTTGCTTCATACTCTGTTTCCCCTCCTCCCCAAACACAAGCTGACCTCTACCAGCTTTAGCTGGGCTCAGAATCAGAGGCTTTACAAAGATGAAAGCTGCCAAGTGTATTTGCTAGCAATTCATTTGTACACTTTTCAATTTACACAACCAGCCCTCAGCCTCAGTTTTTAATTTGGTGCTTTAGATTAAATCCTTGATGGGGGAATCAATGCGAGGTTACCCCAGGCCCAGCAGCTGCAGTGGTTAGAAGCTGACAGATGTGACTGCATGCCAGACTGACAGCCAGGGTCAGGTCTGCTCTTCTGCATATTCCTCACTCTCCAGCCTTTCTCCACATCATAGAACATCATTCTATCAAGCCTTGATACTGGGAGGAGAGGATTATTATGCTTAACAGAGAATTGCTTGTTATCTTATAATTGTAAAAAGTCAGAAATAAAAAAACAATGCGGCAAAAAATAGATTTTTAACAGAATTTCTGTCAAAGGTCCAGCTGCTGTGCCTGTTGCTCTGACACCCTTCACTGCTGCTGATTTAAATCAGGCTAGTGGTTAAATCATCTCATTGGTGGAAGGTAAAAGGCCAAAGATGAATTTGTACAACACCAAATGATACATACAAAAATAAACTATTCACGCTCACTGCAGACAAAATTAATGTGGCACTGTAAATAT
>WYEA01017284.1:58632-89823 GCA_033558465.1 Alcedo atthis
TATTTATTTTTATATAATACATAAGTAAATATAAATATAATAAATATATTTGTTTTTATGTATATAAATAAATCTCTTTTGTGGGATACATTGATTAAAGGGCATGATGGATTGTTTCAAGAAGATCACAGACCCACCCTAGCTTTGCATCTGATCTGTTTTAGGAACAGATAGTTGTGGGATTGAGAGCTGCCAAGATGGGAGCTGTTCTGTAGCTGCAGGTGGATGGAAAGGCAATTTTTTTTTTATCTCCTGAAGATGAAAGGGATGGAGTGAGGGGAGCCTTGGCTGGGTCTCCCTTGGCTGAGGGCCAAGAGGGATTTGGAAAGAGTTTGGATGCTGCACGATGAAAAAGAGCCATGTTTTAACTAAACATGTAACGTGAGAAAAGGATTATCCTGCGTCTCCAGTGACTCTAGATTTCCACAGCCTGATTGAAGGATTTAGGTCTTGATTTTACCCAGAACAAATGGGGCTTCCACTTAGTGGAAGGTCTGACTTTCATAAGCAACAGCTTAATATTCAGCAATTTTAATGAACGGAAACTGGAAGATGAAAAAGAACCTGTTGCTGGCTTCACCTAATAAAGAATATCCTATTATATCCCCACAGACTCCAAAGTATTTAACAGACATTAAAAGTCTCAGCTGATTGGATTCTGTTAAATTGGTTAGCATGAGTGCTGGAGAGTATATTTCATGCTCATTCCCACCTTTAGGAAAATATAAGACAAGCCCTTGAAGAAATGTGCTCTTAATATCTTAGAAAATGGAATAATTCAGCATTAAAATGGTTTGAAAAAGTGGTCTGGCTTGATAATGGAATTTAATTTCCATCTTCAGGACAGTGGTCATCAATATAGTCTACAGATAAATATATTTAAAGTATAATCTTTGGTAAGGTAGGATCAGTGTTTGAAGATCTCTCAAATACAAATGATTTAGAGAAATGTAAACCATTTCACATTGTGAGACAAAGCCAAGTGGCATTAGTGGCAGGTTAATCTTCTTTGCCATGGAAGATTACCCTTGGCATCCATAATGACTGGATTTCTATAACCAGAACAGCCATAAAAAATCTGAAAAACCTCTTGTGTAAAAGGCAAAGTCTAAACATCATATAAGTCTGCAAAACACAGTGACTAATGATCAGGTATATGAAATTATTCTCTTAGAAAAACAAAGAAGCTATAGCCTAGGGGATGGGAGAAACAGCCAAAGGAATGCAAACCCAGGACATTTAATCTGTCTGGCATTAATGACATCAGCTCCTAAGAAATTTTAAAGGTATTTTAAGTAGAAATAGAAACCAAATAACTGTAATTTCAAGTCTTTCTTTACTAGAAGATAAACCTGAGCGTTCACTCTCTGACTTTTATGAAGTCTCCAGACTTCTCATTCCAAGCTGCATGTTTCTAGAATGCATACATCTTTCAGAAGCTGACAGGACAACAGAATTAATCAAGACTGATGTGCCCTCATTTCAGCTAGTTCCTTGTAATCCATCAAAAATATTTCTGTAAAAATTGAATTAGACTAGAGAACATTCCAAAAAGTTACAAATGATAATGACCGTGTTCTTGAACTCCCGAAGTTTAAAAAGTTATATATCTGTATATACCCAAGCACACAGTTTAAAATTTTAAAAAAATCCACTTTTTTGAGACATTATGATACGTTCAGTAAAAATTAATTTATTATTTTATTAATAAATTATATTCAGAATTTTTTTGAAGTATCTTTTTAAATTGTTTTATGATATGAACAAATCAAACTTCAGTTTTGAAGACCATGCCCATGTTCCTTATTTGGTCCCTTACTCAGTTCCAGTTTTCTCTTTACCACCATGTTAGATTTCAACAGAAGAAATCACTCGTTAATAGTACAGTTTTAAGGACACGTGCTTCTTCTGAAGAGACATATTTGCTGTAATTTTATTTTGTTTATATCTACTTTTCAAGTATACTGTACAGAATGATGGCGGTAGGAGAGTCTACTGTCAGTTTCTGTCATAAATCATGTTTGGAAATCAGATTTTTTTTCTTCTCCTGACTCTGTTGTCACCCAAACATCTACTGTCTATCCTTCTCCCCACTTTTTTCCTTTTTTTCCCTTCTTTTTTTTCTATGATATTTAAATTATTTCTATTATTCTAAATTCCTATTTTCCTTTTCTTTTTGTTCATTTCAGAAACGTTAGAACTTGTGTCATGAGTGTATCTTCCACAGGAATAAGAAACTTTTACAGTTTTCCATTCAACTCTTTGCTTTGTATTTATGAGGATGTTTGCAGCTATTTTTCATGCCTCTCTTTCTATAACCCCGCTGAATGTTTGTGAATTATCATCTCCAGAAATTAAGAGAGGTCAGTAGGATGCATGGAATACTTTATTGGTTTAGTTGGGAACATTTTAGCTGTGCAGGCAAGCAGTGAACATTATGATGAGGGTTAAAGATGTATAAAACTTTAAAAAGATGTAATCAGTGTTTTTCCAGGTGCTGCAAAGCAAAGCAAAGTGCTGCAATTGATGCATTCAGCATAGAATGGTCCTTCTTGGAGCAGGACTGCAGGGGCCTCATTAGCAGCCATTGGAGTACACTCATTTTTACCCCCGTGGCTGTCACGTCAGGCTCCTCAGAAAAGGTGGCTGCAGGAGCTAATCACAGCCATGCCTTTCTCAATCCTATTTTCCCTGTAAAAACGAGGCACCAGAGAGCTAGGAAGTTGTAATTGAAATGAGAACGATCATTGCCGTGGACGCACGCTGTGTCTCCAGGGGCGTGTTTGTGCCAATGGAAAATTTCCTTTTTCCCTGTCATAAGTTTGGGGCCTTTAGACTTAAATGTAAAGTTGTCCTGAGGTCAGTATTGGCAGATACTTTATTTTGCTGTTTTCAGTAGCATTTCTGAATGGAAGCACAGTTGACTGTCTGTGTTACGCATCACTAGCTGTGGTTGGTAAGGGGAGGGCACACTTCAAGGATATCTGCCATTTATATTGCTCTTTAAATGGCTTTTCTCTTACATGTCATTCCTTTTCCTTCAATATTCCTCTTTTTCTCTTACAAAAATAATTAAAAGTACTACTGCTTGCAGTTTAATGAGAGACACTGCAAGACCTCCATTGCTCAAAACCCTGTTTACTATCTAGAAGTGGTGCTCAAGGATAAGGTGTAGTAGTGTGGGCCAGGTGGGGTAGGATAGTGGTTGCACTTGATCCTAAAGGTCTTTTACTAGAGCAGTTCTGAGGTGCTCTAATAACTGGCATAGAGCAGAAATTTTCTGAGAGCTTCCAGTTCTCCAGAATGCCATTGAGGCAACAATAAGCAGGGAGTGTGGGAACAGGTAGCTATAATAAAAGCTATTTTTCAACTTTAACTGAAGCAGATGCTATCACATTCTTTTCCTGATACTGACTTCTGCAGAGGTAGCATCAGGAGTTATTAACCCAGGAGGATATACTGACTCAGGTGAAATTAAAGTCAACAGAAGTACAATAAATCCTTGTTTCACGAATGTCCCAATCCAGGCGTGGATATTCGGAATGGTTTTATTTGTGGCCATCAGAGCTGTGCTTTTCTGGAGGGAAACAATACCCTGGCAATGATTTCTGAATGGTTTACAGGGTTTGGGGAGATGGAAAAGTAATTGTAAAGCAGATGTCTATAGGGATAAATACAGCTTCCAGAACAACTGGTGTAATTGTGACTGTTGGTGTGACTAATTCTAACTGGACAAAGCATCTTAGCTCACTGACAGGAAATCACATACATTGAATTTATTCATTACTTGTGGACTTAACCAATCTACTGCATGATTTTATAACATGATTGTATATACTTTCTATATAAGTAGAAACATTTTTCCATAAAAAAACCCAACTTGTATAAGTGTTTAATTAATTATGACTGAAAATCTGTCAAAAAGTATAAAGCCAGAGCTGACTACTTTAAAAACTGGTATAAAGGCCTATACATGGTGTCAACTGTGTATCAGCAGCATTTTATTGACAAAGCCTTAGGAATGGAAAATTCATTTTTAAGGTATGGGAGGAACAAGAGGGAGTAGTTTTGTTATTATTAAATTTTATGGGTAATTTTTATTTTTTACAGACACCTGTTCGTGCTGTTCCACTTTATTGATAGCACAGATGATAACGTCAGTTGTCTGGGCTTTGTGTCTGAAAAACTAAATAGTCTTCAGACTAATTTGCTTCACTTATCTGGCTAATCAATGGCGTGGTCTCTTCACTCAGTGCCAGTAAAGTAGCTTTTGTCATTGTTTTCCCATTTGAGGTCTAAGCCTGGTATCATGATGCAAGTTGTATTATCCTTTTATCCTCTGTTCCTCTGTAAAGAGGGACATGGGGAGAGAGTTATCTGAAGTAGTTCTGTTCCAGATAGTAAATTACCTTCCCAGCTGTCCCCATTCTCCAAACCCTGTTTTCCACATGCTGTCCTGAAAGCATGTGTAATTAAGAAGGGAAGCACTAAAATACTGATATGAATTGATTATAGGATTATTTATAGCAAGAAACTACAACATTTACAGATGTAAGTCTTCAAACCCAAAACGTTTCCTCTTCATTTTCCTTCTAGTATTTATATTGTTTCTGTTCTCTTGTAATACTGAACCAGTATTTTGTAAATACTGAAATGTCACCAGAATTCTATTTCTGTATTGAATTCTTAAAGGAAAATGTCATGTTCTCATATAAAGTTATATTTACATACAGCAGTGTCACGTAAGATGCCATACACATGCCATGAGCATTGCATTCAGGGGGTCACACAATCATCCTGCTTGCTTGTTCCCAAGTTGTGTTCTCTGTATCTTTGCTTGATTTTAGATGCTTAAACAGATTTGTAAGTAGAAGAGACCTCAATGAGCATTTTCATACAAGATTTTAATGTGGGTTTTTTTTCCCCCTCTTATAATAATTTATTACTGGAAGAATATTCACTTTGGGAATATACTTTATCCAAAAGAATAGTTATTTCCTTTCCTTCTCTTTAGTCTTAAGTCAAATAGTGTTAACAGTTGATGCTTGTATTACACAGCTATTGGGAAAGGCTCTGTAGTTTGTAGCAGTCCCATTTTGTTCAGAGATGAAGTCAGTTGTAAGAGTCGTTCCCCAACCTTTGGATGAACAGCTGCCTATTAAAAAGCCCAGTGTGTATGTGTTGTATTAATGGTGTTTGCATAGGGCTGCTTTTTCTCTCAAAAAAGGAAAATGGTCAATTGTCAGAATCCCACTCGGAGTGGAGGGGAAGGCAGCACAGGACAACGAGCCAGGCTCTGCTCTCTAACTCTTCATTCCGTTAATGCAGATGTTGTAATTCATCTTTCAAGCGAATTACCCTGCTGGTGGCTTACACAGAGAGCACGGACATGAATATTTCAAATCACCTTGGTAGTAGTGGGATGGGAATTCAGACCGTTTTCAGGCGGGAAACCGTCCCCAGAGCAGGCCCAGGGCTGGGGCCCCCTTCGGCCGGAGCCGCCCCCGGTGCTCTGCGCCGGCCCCGGTGCTCTGCGCTGCCCCCGGTGCTCTGTGCACCCCGGCTCCTCCCCAGAAGGAAAGCGGCGTGATCTCAGCTTCTCTGGACGTTTATTTTTGAGATGAGGGCTTGTTCATGTTCTGCATATTCTGCAGGATTATTTTGGTTCTATCAGCCACCCTGCCTGCCTGCTCTGCAGGATTATTTTGGTTTTACCAGACATTATTCTTGCCTACTCGGCACCCTCACATCTTCTCTTGCAGAGTTCAATACTTGCACGTTTTTATGCACCCTGTTTGTGCTGCTGTATCCCAGCTCCATCTGTGCCTTTGCAATTAAGCCTGTTATTGATATATTAAAGATGAGCCGTATTGCAAGATGTTATTAATATTTTTACAGTGTTAAAGCAAGCTTAGATGCTGTTCTGGTTATGCTATTTTAGTGTGCTTATGTCTGCGTTCCAAGCAACTACTTATTTTCTTGTTTCGTAGCCTTCCGTTTACTGCATGCAACAGGCTTAATTTTTGGCTACAGTAAAAGCAAATCATGGTTTGGAGGAAAAAATACTTCAATATGGGTTGACACTGGGTCCCATAGATGAATCAAATAAGTAAAATAATAAAAAAGTAGTTCAATTACAACTTTAGACATTTGATTCATCTATGGGACCCAGTTTCGAAGTTCTAATTAAACTATTTTTAATTTTTTTTCTTTTTTTTGAGTGATCTGGTTTAGGGATGAACTTTGTAGACTAGGTTACTGGTTGGACTTGGTGATTCCAAGGGTCTTTTCCATCCTGAATGATTCTGTGATTCTGTTCTGTGACAGTGTGGGGAACTTGTAAGGCAAATGTCAAGGAAAAAAAGGAATTTCTCCTATCACTGCAGGGCTTTGTCCCTTTCTTAGACCAACATACTGGGATCGTAGATGCTTTGGGAAAACACACATGCACTGAAAGGTATAAGGTGAAAATGGAGACACAAGAAAAAGAAACATATAATTTGTGGTATTTTTTTTAGCTTTAGTGGCATGGAACTTTAGAAAAGAGGTATTATTTTTCTCCAGAAGTAATTTCAGCTTTAGGGAGAACAAAGTTGATTGTTCTTACTGTGCCATAAGTCTATCCAGAAAACATTTATTTTTCTTGTTACCAGAAAAAGTGTTTCTTGAGTAAAATGTCCACAGGAGGTGAGGACAATAACATTTTAAACACTGGTGTTTGGGATATATTCCAGCTCCCTTTCACTGGCAATACATTCTTTCAGCTCATTTCAAGACTATAATTGTGTGAGATGTGACTTTATAGGTATGTTTTCCTAGAAAAATCGGGTTGAGCGAGGTAGGAAGGAGAGTTGAAATCACTGGAAAGTCTTCCCAGTTTAGATTTAACGGCTAACAATGAATGGATCTCGCTCTGTGCTCTCTGGTTTAGTAAAACAACGCAGAGATGCCCTGAAATGCTTTGCAGTTCATCTTTTCCCGGAGGCCAGCGGGGTGCTGTGAAGGGTGAAGCTGTTTTGGCTGGAGCAGAGCACTCTCCACAGCCACTCGTGCTGTGCTGGAGCCCAGCTGAGGAAAAGATCTGTACTCTGAAGTTGAAATAGTTGCAACAGCTTCCCCACTTGATAGCAGCTGAGCGCTATAGTCAAAGGCAGCTATTGCAGCGGGATCCCATTGATTTATACTGGACAAAACTGGTGCTTTTATCAAACAGTTTTATGGCTACTCAGCAGTCTGTGTGAAGCCACAGGCAAGGATTTTCTGGAAGCCCTGGCACCCGGCGAGGCAGAGCGAGCTGGTTGTTACAGCAGGCTAATCGCTCCATCACCAGCAGCACGCCTGCCTCACGTGGGGAGCACGTTCACTTTGTTTGGATTATGCTGCAAGCTAGCACAGCAGAAAGATTAGGCCTCACGGTTTTCCAGGTAGTGTGTAAAATATTTTCCACAGCTAAAGGATATAGCTGACAGCTCACACTCCAGAGGCAAGTTAATCTGGAACATTATCCGCCCATTTTGCACCGAGCAGTCCCCAAAGCAGTTTGTAATTTGCATATGAACTGAACCATTGTTGTGATCAAATTTTAAATACCCTTGTGAAATGGGAAAAAAAAAAAAAGTAAAGATAAAATAAAAGCCTGCTGCTCTGGTACTGAAGATTGACAGCAAAAGGAGAAGTATTGCTTCAGTGAGTGCATGTCTCTGGCTACAGTGGCTGCATTAAGTTGCTGGTGGGACTTGCAGTCCCTCCTCTGCTGCAGGGCTAATAGCTCAGCATTAACTCTGCAGGGCTGGGAGGTGCAGCTTTGCTCTTTCAGAGTAGGATGAAGTTGCAGTGGTGTGAAATCAGGCTGACAGTTACCATACCTTTGTTTGGGATAAGGGTACTTGGTTAATGCAGCTCAGGAGTGTAGTTGGGCCTGGTAGGTGTTTCACACTTGCACAGCAGTGCAAAGTGATAGTCGTGTATATCCCATTTTCTGAATTTGCCTTTATAATGTTATCTTGTGCTGGGTATCAAACATCTGTTTGAAAGTGAGAGGGGGAACAGAGCACAAGAAATCAATTACTACGATGGCAGAAGGTAGAAAACAACACATCCTTGTTCGGTCTGCTTCTGGCACCATGCCCTCTCCTAGGCTGCTTGACACCATAATTAATCATATCAATTTGTTTCCTAGTAGTGGAATTCACTCCTGACTTTCCTGTGTACTCAGAATTGATCCCATTTGTAAAACTACATCATTCACTTTAATAACCTCCACGCTAGTGGTTTGCCATGAGATTAGTAAAAGCTTCTATAGTTTATGACTATCTTGTTAAAGAAGTCTCAGTGTAGGCTCCACAATATGGGATGAATTTTAAAAATATATACTTTGTATTATTACTGCTAATATTTTAGTTCCTTCTCTGACCTTTTATCCACTTACTTTTTCTTACAAATGCCTCTAAGACTTACTCTTGCAAAAAGAAAATGATAAGAAAACGATTTTTCACTCTACCTCACATGGGCTTGACAAAAAAAGAATTTAATTTAGGTTTCCTCACAAAGCAACAGACAAACCTGAGATATATTTTCTCTATCTTTCATAAAATGTATTTAAAGTATTATTATAGCAAATGATGTCTGTGATTTGACAGACTGTGTTTTAGGAACAGGTTGAAATGCTCTTGTAACTGGGGTGAAGAGGACTGATATCCAGTAGGACTTTGTACAACAGTTACTGGTTATTGAGCATCGAGATGATTTTATTGCTCTTTCTTTTCTCCAAAGAGCTTTTGGTCCTAAAAGCTCCTCCTTTAAACATAAGTGATTAAAAAAACCTCATGACTGTGGGGCAGAAGGATGCTAGCAGTGATGTAGCCACTATTCCACCTTGTAGTACATGATCTTGGCCTTGGTGATGTCAAGTGTATAATAAGTCAACAAAATATTCAGTATCAGTTCACATTTACTGATAAATTAGAATTATGTATGATGTAACTAATAGAAATTGTATTTGATTCTGATCCAAATGCAGCTTATAGAGCTAGAATTCAAGGATACTACTGAGTTTTCATAATCCTTTGAGAGCAGTGTGAAGAAATAGTGCTACCTAGTTGTGCAAAACCAGCAACACAAGCATTAGTTCAGCAGTAACGTTGCAAGTCTCTTAATTGATTTACTCACTTTCTAGTGGAAGTCTTTTTAATGTTAATAGTCATTTATTTTATCTTGAAGGAAATGTAATTATAAATTCTGACACGAATATTATTTGCATAGCAATTGGTCACAAAGAGTAATTCATTAATATTCAATGAAGTGTTAATTTGTGCAGAGCCTAGAGCAATTGTAAACTTCATTTTGCCTTTAGATGCAAATTTGTTGCAGTGCAAATATAACTGTGTATAATTGTATTAATCAGTCCCAAAGAGTATTTGATGTTGGAAGATATACTGTTATTTTTGACCTACAGTGGTGGAAGTTGAAATTGTTATCCTGACAGAGAATAGATTTTTGAATATTCTTAACAACCTGCCCTACAAATACAGGTAGAAGCAACTGGCTCATTTTGTGAAGACTTTGTTGTCTTTGTTATTTTTTGCCCGAGTTGTGAATTCAGCAGAATTTCCTTGCTATTTTCTGGTAGAAGTTTGAGAAAAGAGAGAGCGAGAAGCACAGAAGTTACTTTTCAAAGACAAATTCCACTTTTGAGAGAGATTTTTTTCGGAGCAGCATTTTCTCACTGATTTTTTGGGGCTTCCTTATTGGACTGTGAAGAAAAATGTTGGTTTTAAACAGATAGGGTAATCCTTTTGAATCCCTGAGCCTTGACTTTTCATAGGTAGTTCAGTGGGAAATATACACTGTGAAGGAACAGAAAGCTGACATAAATCAAACATGATACCTAAAGGACTTCATCTAACAAGCTACTAATGACCTATATGATATTATTATACAAAAATATAACAATAGTGCTGAAGATGGTGCATATTGAAGGTGCACAGAACTTTACCACTGAGGCTGGTGTTGACCTTTTTCTCAGACTATAATCCTGCGTGCTGTGTTGTTTCTGGATTGTCAGGAGAAAATGGAATATTAAGAGAGAGCAAAAGGTACAGACACTGCAGAAATGCCTGCATCACCAGAAACAATTTGGGAGATCAGCAAGGAGTGATAGCAGCAGTTCTCAGCACTTCTTCCTGGAAGATCACTACCTGCTGAGAAGAAGAAAAGCTTGTTTCACTGTAGGAGGACATCAGGGAAGTAGGTCAAATGCTCCCAGGTGACTGACCAATATGGATATGTTAATATATGCATCTTGCTCATTTCATTTCTATTTGTGAGAGATTGGGGTTTTTTTTTAATTATTTTTTTTCTTATAATTTTTAATTTTTTTTTTAATCCCTTCATCTTAGTAGTGAGCTCCTTACAGCTTGCCAGCCATCTGTCATTTAGCAAGTCTTTTGATAGCAGACTACTTAGAACGTGTTGATCCCTGCTTGTTATTCAATCCAAGTCTCTAATACCTGACCTTTAGTAGTAAAAATGGAATACAGTGTTTTCATATGAAAGGATAACCTAAAGAAGTCTTGTTTGAAAATGATATTTCACATTAGAGCAGTTAACTGGATTGCCAGACCTGGAAAACTAGGCTTATTATTTTTGAAGCCCTAAAAAATTGTAATGATAGTTTCAAAGTTTATTTTTATTATGTAAAGATATCTTGCAAAGGTTCATGGGGCTGTTACAAAATGTAGTTCCTTAACAGCTTGTGCAGATGTCATCACTCACTTGCCATTAACAGGAGTAGCTCATTTAGAGAGAACTGACCAAAGAATGTGAGATGATTTGCTAGAAGGAACATGGAAGCAGGGATAGAGTTTGTTTTGTGTACACTCAGGTGTTTAACAGCCATGAGCTTCTGTTTCATGTGGAAAAACAAAACAGCAAAATGATTACAGCCAAAATATAGATAAAAATCATGGTTTCGGAGCCAAAATATACAGAGTGCATTGAGCTTTCCCTGTTGTCTGGCTTCAGGATGTTTTATTTGATATTCAAGATGGTAGAAATGCAGCTTTGAGCCATTATTTTGAACACTACAAAATCTCATGTTGATTTAACACATAGGAAAACTTTTATCTTTTCTGATGATATCTCAGCACCAGCTGTTTAGGGAATCTCTTGTAGAGATAGAACACCCAAATCTCTTTTTCTATCAATAAATGAGATTCCATTTAACATCCGTTAGGCTGTGCCCATTAATTTTGGTAGACTATTTGCCCCACGAGATTTATCAGAGGAACTTCAGTTTTGCATTTCCTTTATCACTCAAGGTAAAGATTCCTTTTTTCTGCCGATTTGAATTGGATTTCACCTGTGGATGACAGAACTTTTTTAGAGGTGACATTTCAAATCTGTTATATCCAATGAAAAAACCCCTACCTCTCACAACAATATTCCCAAATCAAACCTGTCCCGTTGTGTGTAATTCCTCCCACAGTTCTGAAAACAAACTGACAAAAAAACCCAACAAAGCAAAAACCAATGAAAACAAAACACCCCAATGAGACAGAAAAACAAACAAAAAAGAAGCTAAACCAAGAGGAACCGCTGAAGGGGCACCCAGCAGCTGTGTTGTATTAACACTGTGAGCATGAAGATCTCCTTAATCTTTTCTAGTGATGTTTGCTTACCTGTAAATTAATTATCCCATATTTTTCTGCAAGTCCATGCCCTTTTTCCTCTTTCCACAGCCAAAGAGTGCTGCTGGTGAGCAGTAGGTTTCCCCCCTTTCCTTCCCAAAGGGCAGAGGAGTTTGTGTTGGCAATGCAGGCAGCAGCTAGAACAGACTGGGGGCACAGTTAGTTAACTGGCTGTTGCTAATTGAAGAGAGAAGACTAATGGCTACATGTGGTATTTCCAGAGCCATGAAAGCTCTGTGCTGACACTGCTGTGTTGCTCTGTGAGGAGCTGAAGTGTTTCAGAGAGATGGCAAGGCAGCACCACTCTCAGCCCCCTCCACCCACACAGCCTAAATGTCATACTGCAGAGAACAAGCTGACTTGGCTGAGGAATTTCTGGCTGCTGCTTTTCCAATTCAAAATGGGAAGAAAATTGGGCCTAGTGGAAAAACACTGGCCAGCTACAGGCCCGTGCCAGGAGCTCTGCTCAACCAACATCTGATGGCAACCAGAGAAACGTGCCCGTGCAGACAGCAGTTGCCCAGCCCTGGGGGTGCCTCACTGGCACCAGCACACACTGCACCTGAAGGTGTGCCACCTGGGTGACACAGGCATGGCTTCACCAGTCAACACCTACTGCAGCCACTGGAGTGTGGAGAGGAAGGAGGAAGAACCTCCACAGGCTCTGTGTTCTAGGGAAGGGCTGGAGAGCATCCTCCACACCCAGCAGAGAGAACAGGTTTCATTCAGGAAGCTGAAACAAATCACTGGGAGATAGCAAGGGAAGAAAGCCAAATAATTTCTTCAGACTCTCCAAAAGGTGATGTTTAGTAGCTCCATTCTCCACTCAGATTTTGTATATTTTTTTGTCTCAATTGCACAGTATATTCTGGCTCAAATTAATTTTGTGAACATGATCGTGTTTAGCATTGTTTTCAAACTCCATCTAGCTGGCTTGGCAGGCAGGTAGCTCAGCTATGGAGAGATGTGACAGCAGCTGCATTTGTCTGCCTGCTTCATAAAAGGAAAGGAGGAGACTTCATCTGAAACTTTATAGCTGCCCAGGGCAGTCTCACTGATCGTTGTCCACCTTTACACATGTCCCGTTCTAAGGAAATTAATGAAGAGCATAATAAGGTGTGAATAGTATATTATGATGCATGAGAGAGAAAAAAAGAGGAGGCTGTGTTATTCCAGGTAATTTGGACAGGGTGATACATTTAGATATCTATCAGGAAGGTATTCAGCTAGCACAAAATTTACCTTTATAATTTGTTCTCATTGTGTTCCTTTATTTCTGAGGACATCAAGCTTTTAACAACCAAAACATCAGTATGAGAAAGCACTTGCTGGAATTTTAACACAGAAAGGTCTTTGTAAGCTTCTTTTGGCCTGCCCTGGCCCTCCTAAAAACTGCTACTTCCAGGCCATTGACAAGTCATAGGTGACATAAATAATTCCTTAACATCAGAGAAAACATCATATTTATGTATGTCAAGGTCATACTGCTTCTGGAGGAATATGGATATCGGATCACAAAAGGGTGCTTGCTGAATAGATTTCCTTCTGTTTGCTCCTGCTGCAAGACTCAAACCTCTTTCGTATTTTAGGATTACACAGGTCCTAAATTCCTATATTGAGGTAAACGTTTCAACATACTTTAAATGCTTTTAAAAAAGGAAAAATGTTTTCTCTCTGCTTCTCCAACTTAAAAGCTACTACTACCTTATACGTTTTCTCACAGCAGCATTGTGATATCAACCCTGGATCTCTTCTGTTCTCTACAACCCCATATCTCTTCTGACTTTAGGCCTGCATGACTGTAAAAAAATTTTAAATGTACTGGTACATAAAAGGCACATAATGTTGTCCGTGCCACTATTTATATATATATTTATTTTAATGAGAAGTAAGGATTAATGAATTGTACTTTCTAGAGAAAAAACAAACAAGCCAAAATAAAAAACCACCAACAAACAAAACCCCTCTTTAAAGTAAAATCCTTTTTGTTCGTAAACAACTAAGCCTGGATTTTCATACTATATATATTTATTATTAACCCATTTGACAAATTATCTGGTTAATAACTTTATGATTCTATCAATAAAAAGCAGTTTAGGATTAGTGATGATGTGACCTCTCTCTAGAGATCAGATATAAATGGCTTGTGGTATAGGTTTGGACACGGTGCATGGGCTGATGTTTATATGCATTTGTTTGACAATTATTTGCTGTTACACTTCAAAGAAGTGATGGAATGCTAGTGACAAAAAAGACTTCATGAGGGCCAGCTGATGAATTAATGCAGGATGATGTGTGCAGAGTGGAGGGTAAGAGCTGCTGGAATCAGCTGGAGGTGGTGGGGTAGCCCACCTTAGTCCCTAGAGATTGCTGGAGCCTCTGGAGGAGCTGGGCGATGGTGGTGACTCTCCTCCTAAAAAACAGGTGGTAAAGTGAGTGACACCTAGAAATGTGCAGGCTGTGTCACTTCACTGACAAGATGCTAAGCCCTTCTGGCACTGAAGTAAAAAACCAGGTGTTTTATAACACAAAAAAGTCGTATTGAAACTACGCCTGGGGCCATGTGGAGAGTCAGTGCCAATTTTCCTAGTGAAAGTAGCTACAAATCTAAATTGGGGTATACATGTAAAAGCAGCACAGCTTCAAACCTTTGCCATCAGTACACTTTTGACGACTTCTGCTGCCTGTCTCACGCACGCAGAATTAGCTTATTGCCTTCCAAATCAAAATCTAGTTCTCCAGGTTTGAATAGATGGGAGCTTTGCTCTGGGCAGCACGTTTCCAAGTGGCTGAAATGGCAAGCAGGATTTTTAGTCCTGTGTGATCACACCCTTTAAGTTCGATGGTAGAATTCTTTAATTACCTTTATGTCTGCCTTAAGTATAGTGTGAAGTTAATCAAATGCTCACATACCACGTATTATAATAGTAATTAACAGTGTCAGGTTTAGAGATTCATGTGGCCAACAGGGAGAGCACAATGGTGTAAAAAAGAGATGTAATGAGCATGCTTACTTTAAAATCCATTACACTTCAACAGATTACTTTAAAAAGATATTAAAGTTAATAGCATTTAATCTACTTGCTTGAATTTAGTATTATTTTCAAAAAACAATAAAAATAAACCTCCGATAATGGAGCAGTAGCAGATGGTGAAATCTCCAGTGCAATTCTTTCTCACAGAAATTAGGTTTCTCTCTGTTTTTCGTCTTTCAAATTTAAAACACCTATTTATGTTCAGATAAAAGGAAGCTGTTAAGCAATAAAAACTGCCTCAGGTATTCAACAAAATAAAATCCAGGAGAATACACTTAAAAAAATCTAGTAGTTATCTAGTAGTCCATTTCTGGATTTCAACAAACACCATGTTTATTAAAGCATGCTAAATTAATCAGTGCCCAAATATCCTGTTCTTCTTCCTTCTTGTCTGTTTCCTGCATGAAGTCAGCACAGTCTTCCTGGCAAATAGTCCTGAACACTGGGATTTGTTTCAGCTGGATAATCTGTGATCACAGCCCTGGTGCAAACCGTGTGTCCAGCCATTCTGTGTTACCATCAGCAGAGGCACCTTGGCAGTCTCTGGTGTTGCACTGAGAGAATTAAACACAATTGTGATTAGAGGGTGAAGCCATTTCAGTGGCAGATGCAGAGCAGCACACGCTGTGAGAGGCTGCTGACCATTTGCACGTCAACAGAAATCATTAGATTTCTTTTTTCTGTTGTTTCTCATATTCTTATCCAATGTCAATATAGTAGAAAAGTTAACACAGAAAGCCCTATTGATGGCTCCAAAGGAAGAAAGCACAAGAGAAAACTGTAGTCTTTTGTTAGATTACTAGCCTTTGAGGGGGGAAATGCTTTCAAGCCTTTTTTTTTTTTTTTTTTTCAATTATTATTTATATTTTGTTTGTTTTTCCCATATGAATATCAGTACATAAAACCCTTGGGAGTAGGAACTGCAGCCAGGGACTTCCCCCTCCTCAGTCTTTGCTTGTACTGGTAGGCTGCCTCATTTGTTGTACTTGCATGACTAAAAATCTACGTTCTTGATATTCCACGAGCTGCTTGTGGGAAGTGTAGACAATAGTGCTGTGCTGGCCTGGTGAGCAGACATCCTCCAGGGTCGATATTCCAAGAGATGGGTGCAGAAATCATCTGGTGCATCTCATTTGCTGAAATTCCAGGGAGTGTGTGTTGCAAGAAACTCTTGTTTTCACAGCCATAAGTTTAGATACTGTGAAATTAATCTGCTTTTACTGCCATTACTCACACCAGTAAGTCTCTTTCCTGATTATTATTTTTTTTTACACCTTTTAGTTGCTATTTATGCACTTCTGTTACTCATAATAGTGTCTCTGTTGTGCATTTGAAGCACCATGTATCAGCCAAGCTCATAATGGAATATATTTTCTAGTTTGGACATGTTTGTTTTGTTTCCTCCTTCGAGTAGTGCACAATATATTGATATTTTGATAGATCACCATCCTTCTAGCCCTCAGAAAGTTGATTTATCTGACTATTATCGTATTATTTATCTGATAGTTTATTTATAGCTTGTCACACCAAGATTCTTTTGAACTCCATGTCCACGAGTGCTGCTGTGTCCCTTCATCAATGTGTTTTTTAACATTAAAACATTTTTTCTGTTATCTGAATCCGATCCATTGGAAGTAGCCACTGCCTGTACAGTGCCACATAAGCAGGGGTAGGTACTGTGCTCAATGCAGAACCGAGTCTTCACATGGAAAACAGAGTAGAGTTTTGGACAATAAACACCTCTTACAGTGCTGGAAGGCAGGAGATCTTCACGAGACTATATTATGAACAAAATATTAATCCTAAAGCTCTGCATAAAATGATGGTGCAGCTGCCAGTGCATGAGGACAGTCCATCACGATCCAGCTAGACAACGGTCCCCAGCTCAGTATTTATCAACTGAGAGCAGATGCACTTAGGATATCTTATTGGATATCTTATTTTTTTTTTCCCCTGAATGACCCCAAACTGATTGGACTGAAGATGGAGAAAAGGTTACTGCTCCTAGCATAAGGACAGCATTGTCTCTGCAGCCCTACACACTCGCCAGCGAGACCACAAGAATCTGTCATGATCACAGTAATTCATTACCTGCTTTATTTTTATTTCCAAAACACAGTTTAGAGCATTTGGCATCAGGGTAGTAAATTGTCATAGTATTCCATGAGGTGATGAATGCTGGAACCTGTTCAGTCAAGTATGATAACTAAGTTATCGTTTTTAGGCATAAAATGTGAGTTTGTAATAAAAAGGCTCAAAAGCATAATACCATTAAGGATGTATACAGCTATTTTTCTCCACTGGTATCTGCAGGATTTTTTTTTTAACTGCTGCTCAGTATATCACTGAGCACAACCTGCTGCTTTATTTGCTCTGCCTTTGGATGGTCAAAAATATGATGTCATGCTTTTGGCTGGTTTTCAGTGGCTTGTATTAGGTGTAACAGTTGAGTTGGTTATTTGTAAGACTGTGTGTATCCTTAAGGGCTAGAAAACAGTGATCATAGATAATCTGATACGTGTTCTTGTCTGCAAGCCATTTTCCACACACCAAGGACAAAATTTAAGTTCTGAACTAATAAGCCCTTAAGAGATAGAGTCCCTACTAATTATAATTTCCAGTGCTGCTTTTATATTCCTTTGTAATCTCAGTAACCATTTTAACACCTTGTCAGGCGTTCAGGAACTTCCATCTGTGCAGCCTAGTGCATTTGTGAAATAAACCCATCTGTACAGCTGATTAAAAGTTGGATGTGGTCCATGTTTTGTCTTTATCCTGAAAGAAACAGTATTGCTGCAGCAGTTGTTGGTGTAGAGCCTGAATGCAGAGCGGAATGCACAAGGCTAATGGAGCAAAATAGCTTTTAGTGTTTTCATTTGTATTTAATAATTGTTTAAAATAAAATCAGAACAAATTAAGTGTGACAAGCAAGACCAATTAAAAAGGCTGCAGAGTTCAAGTTTGCAGTTAGATGCAGGGAGCAACTCTAGAATTAATGTCATTTCAAGTATGTGTTAAACAGCGAGGTGAATCCAAGCAGATAGCAACTTCAGGTACTTCTACAAAAATATTTTAATTTATTCTGAGTGCACATGTGTTTTTCTTTGTATGGTAGGCAGTTTTCGGGTGCATGATTTTAGAAAGGTAGAGGAACATATGCACAATTCCTTGCTACAAACTAGGTCAATAGAATAACTGCATCTGACTACCTGATTTGCATCCGTATTTGTTACTCAGAGATAATCTCTCCCATTTCTATTCATGATCTCACCGCCACTGCTAAAAGTTTTATGGATGCAAAATTGAACCTTCAGAAGGTTTTAAGGAACATCTCATCATCAGGAAAACAAAAAGAGGGAACAGAAGCACAACCAGACAAGTAGGTTACTAGAAATTGCAGATGAGAAGACATGGCTAGGACTGAATTGTGGTAAATCAAAAGGAAGGGAAAAAGAAGGGGGGTGTGTGGGGGGGGGAAGAGGCAGAGTGTTTGTCGTGTGTGTTTCCTCAGAGCAGTTGTTACCACACATCTCTCTCCTCTAGCACAGAAATGCACACTGACTTCTGGACATCAGCAGTAGTATAACAAAGAATGAATTCCACACTGATGTAGGCTCTAAGGTTCTGATACAGAACCCTTGAATCCTGTTACACCAATGGAGAGCATCTCAACTTCTGAGCTGGGAGTTACGGCCACTGCCCTTGATTAACTGCAAGACTTGCATCCTCTCTAACTATCTGCAAGGACTGCTGTAAAATTATATTTTCTTTTTTAAGTTACACAAGTGCAACACAAAACTGAACATGACCTTAGTTTTTTCAGTGAGAAATAGTGGGGATTTTAGCCAGCTACAGCTAAGATGCCAACAGCACTTCATAAAATGCCATCGCTCATAAACTGAAGTATCACTGTCTTTTATACTGCTAAAAAAGAGACAAATAGGGCATTTTTTTGCCCTTTTCAAGGCATGTATAGTGATCAACAGAAAAACAAGACCTTAATTGTTATTATTAATAATGTAGATGAAGCTAATAATTATATTTGTAGCAGTGTTATATATTCAATTAACAAAACAAAAGAACCCTGAACTTCAGAACCCAAAGTAATGCTTGAAAGAAAGGAAAATCCAGATGTTCAAATGAAAGAGTAGTATATGTGGGATTTATTCAAATGATTAAGATAAATAATTTTTTAAATATTAAAACGAAACTCTTTAGGTCTTTCAAGGTTTTGTTTTTTTGGGGTTTTTTTGGTTCTTTTTTTTGTTGTCAAAAAGTGAGAGCACATAAACACGGGCTGGGAAATGACAGCTGTAATTGTACCCTGCAGAATTGCTGCCCCCTGAGCCCTGTTCTGCTGCATGTGGCCCTCTTCTGGTGATAATAACAATACGTCATTTGGTGAATTCTCAACTCCCTGAAGGAATTTATGGTACAGCTCTGGAGCTGAACAAATCCCAAGTGCTGGTGTCTGAATTCAACCAGATAAATGCAGCTGCTTCTTATATAGGACAAGTGTTACTAAAATATTGTTAAAATACTGCATTTGGAATTTCAGTTTGAGGTTGTCCAGTCAAACTGACTTGAAGGCACTTCATATTTTATTTATTCCTTCTTTTCCCCCAAGGGCACAGGTTAGCAATGTGTAGGTGAAATGACTGACGTGGTTTTCCCCTCCCTTCCCAAACAGCTTGTTGGGCTAACACAGAGCTGAGCCATCAGCTCAGGTGCATCATCTTCACCTGCCCACAGGTGCAGAGGGGAAAATGCTGCCATTATTTGGGGAAGCTTTCCTTGAAGTCAAGGTGTATGACTGGTGGCTCTTATCCCAGTTCCTTTAATAGACTCATATACAGCAAACTCTCATTCCATGTGCAGTGAATGACTAAAGGTGCTCTGGGGAAGTCCTGTACTGAAGACAACAGAAAGAATTAATTTAAGCAATGTCTTCTGTAAATCCCTGTTGCCTTCTCACAGCAGAATGTTAATTCTGGGGCTGTGTGACCCTGCTGGATTTGGTGTCAGTCTCAGACAGGATAATACAGACGTGTAGCACAACTGAGGGAATGAGTTTAGGTTTGAATAATGCTGACTTTAATGTGATAGTGACAAATTCACCAGTGGTTTACACTGGTGCAGCACAGGATTTCACTGGGGTTATGAGTTCTATTATAAACATGAGAACTTGTCCCAGTGTTTTTGTGCTCATGATAAACAGGGCAGTTTTATATACAGTCTGTATTCAGTGCAGTGTCAAATCAAGCTGCATGTAAAAAAAAAGGGTTTTTGAGCATCATGTTTGCAATAACTAAATTTAAGGGGCTAATACTTAACATTTATGTTCACCTCCCCAGTATATTTCCTGAGCAGACATCTTTTTCAGCCAAACTGTTGGAGCAGCTGATCCAAACTCATTAATGTAACAGTATTTCAGCAAAAGTCAAGCTGATAGCTATTGGTTCATTAGTGCTGAATCCAGAAGGCAGATAGAAATAGTCAGAATTAACTGACAATCTCAGCTTCAAATGTGATGCAGTTATAAATAGTTTAAAATGTTTCTTGAGATTTTTGACTCTTGAGAGATCAAGATGATATGGTGCTCACTAAGATTCCTAATAGACCCACGTTATTATTTTGTGGTTTATTTCTCACACAAGTTACAAATGAGATGCCAGATATTAATGATGTGTTTATTGTTGTCTCACCAAGTCATGGTGTTGTACCGAATTTATGACTCCATTTCATTGAGTAGAACTGATATCTGCAGTTATGGCAATTAATGTATCACTTCATGGCATAGCTCTAACAAGATGAAATTAGAGAATTCTGGAGCTAGAAAAAATAATGTACAAGAACATTTGTGAACTTAATGCAAAGAGCAATGTGAGGATGGTCAGAGGAACCAGCAGAGCTGGGGGAACCAAGAAATCTACCAGTCTGTAGGGTATGATGATGGGATGTAATTATAAGAAAGGAATGTTAGACACTTTTTTTCCCCTGTTTTAATCCAATGGCTTTAGACCTGAAGATATTTTAATAAGTGGAACAAATAGCACCAGGCCATATCATACATAGTGAGAGGAAATGTTAGAAATGGAGAAAATATGGAATTTCTTTGCCTGTTTTTTCCTACTTCTAGAAGGAGATTAAAGCAGGAGCTCTGAACATCTTTGGTGTTGTATTAGTAAAGCTTTTTCCCTCTGCTTTCCCCGTTGTCTAAAGGATGCTCTGCTCATCATCCAGATGACAAAGTTTCCATGACACTTGTGCTGTGGTATTAAATTGTCTCCATTTCACATGGTTTAAGGAAAATTGGTCCTTGGAGCAGTTTTGAGAAGCAGGTATTCTTTTCAGTAGTTTACAAGTCTTCAGAATCTTCTTCCTTTTGTTAGCTTGTGGTTTTGTTAATTATTTTTGTTTACTTTTGTTTGTTAATTTAATATAGTATTATAATTTCTCTTGAAAGACCCAGTTTGACTGCAGAAGCTCTCACGGAGCATGTGTGTGTTAAAATAACATCTCACTTACAGTGTAATCACGAGGGCTGAGAGTGGATTTGAACTACAGATGTGCAGAGTAGCTGCCTGTGGTTCCCAGGTCAGAGTCCAACAGTGTGAGCAGGTTTTGCTGGGGGGAGCTGGAACCACCACTGGCAGCTTGGCTCCAGGATCCCATGCACCCAGGGAGAAATAATAATGTGGTTTTTAACAATGCCCAAGCACTTCAGGATATTGCTTCACCAAATATTAATTCTTCTGTGCAAGTTCCACTTTCCTCTTAGTGCTGCCCCCAATTAAAGCTTTAAGCACTTAACCTGTAGTTGTGAAAAAAGCAGTTTATGATGGGTGTAATCTTACTCCCAGAGGTCCAATTATCTCAGTTGGTTCCCAATTAATCCGTGAAGTTGTTAGGTCTTCCTTTTAATTAGTTCTGTTCTTCTTGAAGAACAGTTTTATTTTTCATATTTCACTTTATTATTTTTTCACTGGAGCCCTGCAGGGTGGGAATTCTACTTTGAAATATTCTTATTTGTTTGATTGCTGGTTGATACTTAATGAAGATGACTGCATTAAAGTTCAGTTTGGAGATTGGAAAGCAAGCCCATTAAGCATGAAAATTAAATGTAAATATGTACCAAGTGAGAGAGTGAACACTTTTCTAAAAGCCATTATTTAAAGGGAGTTTTAATGTTAAAGGTACCTTTAGTCTTTGGTCCAATCTCACAAAACGAAAACTGAATTAATTCTAAACATTTTATGAACCAAAATTTTTCTGGTTTGGGTTTTTTTCCCTAGGTTTGTTGGCTTTTGGTTTTGGTTTTTTTTAAAAAAAAATTATATTTCTTAGTCTCATTGATGCATGCATTTAAGAGGATGCATACATAAGGAAGTTGGATATAAAGTCACATTTTCCTTCTTACTTTCACCTATGGAAATATTTTTGTATATCAGGGATCTGCAAGCAGGAGTAGAAGCTTCATTAAGTAGTCACAAAAACATCCAATAGTGAAATATTATCTGAAGAGTGCTGGGAATTTCACTTACCTACCATTTATGTGTCAGCTCTGCATCATAGGAAACTACACTGGTTTATTCTCTGTTGATATTGTTGAATATTTTATTCTTGTAATGCACGAATTCTGTTTTGAAATGTGCATCAGTTTGTGAACTATTTTTGTATTAGTTTTACAGATAGTGAGCTGTCCATTCAGAGCTCAGTATACCATTCAAGGATAAAAAACAATTAGTATTCTCTATGGATAGTTAAAGTTAATGGAAGAAAGCAATAATTAGTAAGACAGAAATAAAAATAATAATTAAATCAGAATCATAATTATTGTGCATAGATTACACTCATCTCCACAAACATTCAGTTTAATGAAGTTACATAGGCTACATAAATGGGAATGGGAAATTATTTTTCTAGAGAGAAGAGCCTCTGATATCTTTTCTGCAAGAATATAGGTGATATTTAAGTGAGTAAAGAGAAGAGCAAGAAGAGTCTTACCTCACTATTTTTTTTTGGTCTTCCTTTTGCAAGGACCTGTGAGATGTGTGTCCAGGCTAAGGGGCAATGTAGACAAATGGAATAAGAGAGATTTTCTGTGAATATTCCCAAGATGATGTAATAGTAGTGTGTATGTGAGTATGCTGCCTCTGAAGAAACTTGCTTATTTAAATAATAGTGTGGATTTTGTTTTGGATTTCTTAAAATTTCAGTTCAGAAGGATCTTTGTTCATGTTCTGGTAACAGCAGCATTTCTGTGGCTCAACAGAGATGGCAATAATTTTAGTATCATCTAGACAAGTCTGTAAAGGAGAAGTGACTTTAATACTGGTTTGAACAATCATCATAAAATACTATTAAAAAAACCCAAACACCTTAAATCCAGTGGATATACTTAGCATATGTAATGTTCTACTGATGTGCCTTTCTGCTCTGTGAAGAAATTGCTTTATTCTTACAAAAAAAAAGCAAACAGAGAAAAAGCCAACAAAACTTCCTAAGACCTACTACTTCTCTCTTTTTATTTTTTATTAATATTTTTTTTTTCTTAGAAGCAAGGTGTTCAAGTTTGTTATTTTACTCTTTCTCCAGGTATATAGTCTGCATTTAATTTTATCAAGTAGGGTGACCCAACAGTCCACCTTAGAGTGAAGTGGCTGATGCTGAGGTCTCAGCATGTGCATCCTATGAATTGTTAGCATTTTGCTAGGTCTGTCTCTTGTCTGCTCCTGTGCTGGGTGCCCTGGCATTCAGCAGTTTGTTTCAACAGTCACCTGAATTCACCAAAAACCCAGATTGCTCAATTCCAAAAAACTCCACTTTTTTTTTGAAATGGGCATTTTTTTCATAAGCATTAAAAATGAAAGAAAAAGGTGATGCCCATTTGCAGCTGTGGCAGGAAAGTGAGTGATATTGTAGCTACATTTTTAGGAATAAAAGTGTGATACCACGCTGCATTGCTGTGAAATGGTGTCTAAATATCTGAGCAGCAAAGGTATTGAAATGGTGCATCACTTTTTCTTGTTGAACTTCACATATTCTGTTGGCTGACCATTTAAAAGTGCAACGATAACTAATAGCAGGTGTTGCTTTAATTATAGCTAATTTGTGCAACGTTGAAAATATTGGGGGCAAAAAATAATTAAAAAATAATTTTAAAAAAATTGATTTTTCTAAGCCAAAGTGTTAGATTCTGCTCCTTCCAAGGCTGCATGTGAAGCTGACCAGCAGATGGCATGACCCTGCCCGGGGTTTTCACTGCTCCCTGAAGGGGATGGAAAGAGGAATCAAGTTGAGCACCCCAGCAATGATCCTTGGAAGTTAACTACACTTCAGGGACAGTGTGATAAAGCTAAGGTTGTGGCTTTAGGCAGGTAGATTAAAATGGAGTGAAGAAAATAGTAATTTTGTGTAACTAGAGGAATTCACACAAATATTTTTACAACCCCAGATCTGTTAAAAATACTATTTTGTGATGTAGATTATTTCTCTTAAGCATGTGATGATTTTAGGTCCTTTTTTTTTTTTTTTTTTTTTAAATAGGGTTCCTAATTGTGAATTCTAAGCTCTGAAATTGGTCTGACAGACCTTTGTTGACGATGCAGTAATTAAAAAGGCACCCTTAGCACCTACGCTGTGAACTTTGCAGCGTAGTTCAGGACACATGGTAGCATAGCCAATTAAAACAAACACATTTAACTGCTGTATGAGAACTATTAAAGCCAGTTGATTAGAGCTGCATATTTTGGGGTCAGTGGTACAGAACATGCACATGGAAGCAGGAAAAGCTTGGCTAATACACCCCAAAGCACCCGAGTGAGCAGCGGTGCAGGTTGTGGACGGGAGAGGTAGGGCAGCCTAGGCTGCTGATGGCATTGATGAGGATCTGTTAATGACTGCAGCAGCTGTCAGCACTTGCACACCAGAACACACAAGGGTGTGTGCCTAAGGCACAGATGCCTTGAAAACTGTCTGCTTTGTTACTGCTCACTCACTTGCAGCACAACTTTAATGAGGTGACCTCCACAGCTTTTTGTGGAGTAGTTGGCTGAAGTTTTCAGAAGTCTGGATGCTTACAGCAGTGGGTGAGCTCAGGCAGGTCTGGTGCTGGGAGCTACCAATAGACATGGCAGAAGTGGAGGGAGGTGCTTTGGAAGAATATTGAAGAGTGAATTAATCCAATTAATGCCTAGCTTTTTCAATGCTGCATGAATCCAGCTGGGAGCAGACACCACTGATCCTGGGAAGTCTCCTCAAGGCCATCATGAGGCTGGAAAGATGTGCTCACAGGGCTCTGACATCCACTGATATTGCAAATACTTCTGGTAATCTGACCAAGAACCAGCAATAGAAATAGGTTGGTCAAAAACGTGAAGATCTGGTGACTGAAAGAGTAATTTATTGTCAGAGAAATACTGACTTTCACTTAATTTAACCCTCTGCAAGTTGTGTGTTCCATCAACACTAGTCTACCTACAGTCAGTGTAGAAAAAAGAAGCACCTCAAGGGAATGAATCGTGCTGTCCAGGGCATCTGATTGCTGCTGCTTCAAATTATTATCTAGGGGATCTTTTTTTGTCTGTAGAGGTGGACTGGATGAGTAACTTAGATTGGATGCCTAACTTATGGAAGGCTAAAATAAGTGGAGAAGGGGTTAAATAATAATCAATGACAAATTACCCAGTTAGCACAGCTGTTTAATTATATGCTCATATCCTATCCATTCCAGAAAATTCATATATTCCACTACTTGTAGACTCTAATGTTTACTTGCCAGCAACATTTAGTCATCGTTAATATTTCTCTCATTTCCATGTCTGTTTTCTAAAGCGAGTATAGTAATTTAAAGGTTTTTTTTTGTTTGCTGCTCTAGTAGTTTAAGAACAGTAAGTAATATGAAATGTCAACGAAGTTTTTAGTACCCATAATAGAACACCTGCTTGTGCTTTGACAAATCATTATATGAAATTTTAAAAGTCTCAATCAATAAATTTCCAGCCATTTGTCTGGCATAAGTAAAGACAGACTACTAATGCTTCCAATATTTCTTAGAACACCAGCCAGATGGAGACTAGTAAGTACCTTGTAAACAAAAATATGCCATATAATGGAAGGTTGGCCTGTTGGCATGGGAGCTGGAGCACGTTCCCTTGATGTACTGCTTAAATAAACTGATTCATAACATGAGGGCTGTAAATAGTCATTATTTTTGGTTTACTATTATTATGCAAACCGTGAGCAGTGAATATCAAGAATGGACCATTAAATGGAAGTTTTTCTTTTTATAAGAGCAACTAATATGTGTCAGATGAGACAACCAAGCTCTTCTCATACAGCACATGCTTTAGCAGGTATATTGTGACTTTCCGTACAAGAGGCACTTAATTCACGTGGCTAAGTCAAAATTAGATGTCCAGAATAACATTGGCGTTATTAGGAAATCAGATTTCATTTCTAAAGCCTTGGAGCCTTGGTCTCCTTCTCAATATTTAATAAATACTTAAAGGGTTGGTGTCAGGAGGACAGGACCAGTCTTTTTCCAGTGGTGCCCAGTGATAGGACAAGAGGTAACGAGCACAAACACAGAAAGTTCCAGCTAAACATGAGGAGAAAATGATTTATTATATAATTTTTTTTAACGCAATCATCTAAATCTGATTTTTAGAGAACACTGAAAATGCTTGTTAATTGACATAAAAAATATTGACCTATCTTTCAGTTTCATTTGGCAAATTACAAATGATAGCATGTACAGCTTGTTTGGACTTGAATTTGTACTTGAGTACAGATATTCTGAAACAATCTTAGGAACAGTTATTAGAGAAGGATTGATGTTGATTATTTTTTTTTCCTGCTTGTTTGTTACTAAAGAAGCCTTTTAAAAGCAGTAACTTTAATGATGCAATTTTCCCCAATTTTGTGGGGGTTCTTCCTGGTGCTTTTTGACTCCTCCATAATTTCCATGAGAATGGGCAACCCAACCACTTCTCAGTCTCTGCTACAGGATCTCAAACACTGTGCATGCTAAAGAGGTGAAACTTAGGATATCATTAAAACATCCCTTCAGAAGCTTTTATGGCATATATCTTTGATTTGATCTTTGCTGTTGTAGACCACCCCTTGCCATCTTGGAGCTTGTCAGTAACTCTTTGCATGCTGGAAGGTACAGCATGCTGAAGAGCTGCAGCTATTTAATTATGATTTGTTAATTTCAGTGGATGCTGGGAGGCATGTTTTCCAAATGACATACTGATAGCACTGTTCTGGGAATACAGCATGTTTTGCAACAATTACAACAGCCATAGGGCAATAAATCAGTTAAGTGTATTCCTCTAGGCCCAGAAAATGAGCTAAATCACTGCTTCAGAAACAGCTTTTCCCAAGCTCATTCAAAATTAGGAGGCTTGGAAAAGAGAGATTAATACAGGAATAAATGGAAAGGCCAAGTGAGGTCTATATAGGTACAATAGAAGGGTATCATGGGGACTGTGAGCAGGATTGTTTTTGTCACAGAATACAGGTAGAGAAGGTGACAAAAATGGTCTGTATATAACCTATAGCTAGGGAGAAAAATGAAATGAGAAAATAAATAGCTATTTTTCTGCATTTTAATCAAGATGATGGCTCTGCAGTTTTCTTCCAGCTGTGGGTGTAAGGAAAACCAAGAATAGAATAGATAAATATTTATACACATATAGATTTATCTATCTACACAGCAATCTTGGTCAATCTCACTGAGGCTGCCATCTTCCTTAGAAAGTCTATACTTTAAACACATTTGTTCACCCACACACAAATACAGAAAATACCTAACTTTTTATTAAATCTAGTATTAAACTTTTTATTAAACTTAGCTCACAGGCAAGAGGATTACATATAATTTTCAGGAAGTATGTCCAGGGCCTTCTTCAGCTTTTATTGCTATCTAAGAAAAGAGCTTTGAAAATCCTGTTTCATAGGTGTAAAACATGTAGAATTGTTGACTGTATTTGAAATACAGGAAAATACTGGAGGATAAATTACTGCCAATCATACAAAGTGAGATTGCAGCACATGTATTAAAATACCTACACAGTAGAAATGTTCTTTTACTGATAAAACCTTTGCAGGACATGGTGGCCATTGTAGATTTTCCGTCCAAAGGTTGGGTTGACAAGCATGTATTTGATTTCTGGTGTAAAATAATTGAAAGGAAGAGGCTTGATTGGTGACAACCCAGAGCAGAAAGAGGTGGCCCAGTTGAAAAGAGCTCCCGACAGGTGAGCTTTGGGAACCTTCACAAGTCTAGAGAAAATATTCTCCATGAGGGAAGCTGTAAAGAATGGCAGTTGTTCACTCTAGACAATCCCAAACTTGTATAGATATGACAAATAAAGATTAAAATCAGCAAGGGAGATTTAGATTGGACATTGGAGTGTTTGAAATTAGACTTGTATCAGCTAGGATAAAAACAAGTGTAGTTATTTCTATATATAGTGGGGAAAAGTGATAGAGAATGTGATCTTTAGAACTTTGTAATAGACTTTTTCGTTCATTATTAAATACTCTTATTATATATTATATAATAATAATAATATACTCTAATTATATACTATAATCTCCTAAGGATTGCTTTCAGTCCTCTAAATGACATAAAATACATAGAGAATTCTTTGGTGGATGGAGAAAAATGTTTTCTTTGGCATTTTCACAAATAATCAATGGATGTATGTCTCTGTTGTCACTTCATGCCATTTGCATACGGGAGACTGGTCAAAGTTATTACTCTTAAAATGATCTAGGGGAAGTGTATAAACTACATTGCTTTCTGCCCTAGGGAAATGTGTATTTTAAAAAGAATCCTATAAGCAGGTAGCTGTAGCCTTAATTCCATGATCCTTTCCTTGCTGCTTTACCTTGTTAGGAGAGACATGTTTTGATCCTATTTCTTATATTTTTATTTATTCTTCTGGGTACAGGATAATGCAGTGAACTTGAAAAGAAATGTTCTGAAAAGAGGTAAAGGACCATAAATGGAAGGACAGAGTATAAACATTGAATTGACAGTGGATTGACAGTGCTCTTCAGGTTACAAATTTCAGATTACAAAGTGTGTCTGAACCTCAGGAAAGTAGAAAGAGCAGACTAGCTGAGACACAGAGGAAAAACTGTCCCAAGTGGCTAAGTGATCTCAGAAAACAAACTCCACAAAGGTAGTGAGGTGATTGGAAAGGCTGGGGATGCACCTCAGTTGAAGGAAAGATGATGGATAATTAGAAAACAGCATTTGGACCAGGTCATGGAGCATTTACTTGTTAATTGGTTTGATGGAATTGTACTTTAAAGTAGGCCTTTCTTCCCTACAGATAATTAAGATAATTCCTCTAAGCACGTTTTAATCTCTGAATTTAGTAATTTTGCATGTAATGTAATTTAAACTGTATTTCTACTGTATTTCCTAATCTGAAAGAAAAAGTGGTCTATGAATGGTGTCCCATTCAACATACAGTGATATATTCTGTTGGTGCTTAAACAGGATATGGTTCTTTTTTTATCCCAAATCCCACTTGTACTTCTGAACTGATGATGCAGAGTTATCAGCATTAATTTTGTTACAGAAATCTTGCCAGATCTTTCTCCTTGCCTACTGATGCTCTGTGCTGTAGCTTCTATTCTGTCTCCTTCCCACAATTCAGTGTTCTTTTAACCTTATGGAGAGATTTATTTTTGCACTCAGCAGGCTCTGAATATTCATTTTTTTTTGTATCACAGAATAGGATTTTTACATGCATCTGCTTTTGCCATTTTTGAAGGAATAGAAAGATGAGCAGCCTCTTTGAGACTGTGGTTTATTTTCAGAGATCCTCTACATCTTCTGATTCTATCACAAGAAGCATGGGAACTGTCTCTAAACAACTTGCAATCCATTATTTTCACTTTATTTTCGCATCTATTTCACATTAAATTTTATTAATTTAAATAAAAAGATAAATATAAAAATAAGACTTTATTAGCTAGTCTAAAAAATAATAAAGAATAAAAATGTTCCTTCTCTCCCAAGCTAATGTTCTCTTTCCAGCACTAAGGAAATTACACTTCCTCAAAAACATCAATTCTATTTCTGCATCATCCCCACATTGCTTATATTGACAGTTAGGCCAATAAACCATTAAATTAAAGGCCTGTTATCTATATAAAATGCTTAAGCATGCTGATGGGAAAAAATCATACACCCTACAGCAGTAAATGGTGATAAATTAATATTGAGCTAATTAAGGCATATATGGTATTTGTCCAATATGTGATAGAATCAAGACAGGATGCAAATTATTTCCTACACTAGTACATGGGAAAATAGAAGAGCTTAGATATGGTTGGTTTTTATTGTATTTCTTCTTCTGTAACTGGGATCCAAAAACCTTTATGCAGATCATCAGGAACTAAGGCTATTTTTGAAATACATGAGATAACAGCAGAAAAGAATCTCAAGTTCTTCCATTATTTTTAAACAAACAACAAAAAAAGATGAGCCCAAATAAAAGCTCAGTCGTGGAAAATTTTGAGTACTTGGTAATAGAACACTAAGAGTTTTGCTGGGAAAAGAATCTCTGTAGAAGAAACCTGAAATTGTACTGGATGATGTGATGATGTCATTTCTTATTTGCTAGCTATAAATATATTCATATTTTTCTTTCAAGGAAAGTGATGTCTAGAGCAGGTTGAGTAATGAAATAAACTTTTAACATACTGTTATAAGCATTTGATAAAGTTTCACTGGAATAATGAACAGCTGAAATGAACCTAGTGTGGCATGCAGAAGTTGAGGGAACCAGCTCAGAGTCATCCCTTTGGTACAGCATTCTTAATACAAGTTCACCAGTACAAGCTGAGCAGTAGCTTATTATTATTGGCTTATTTTAATTGTTAAAAGCTGTATTAGTTTAAGAGGAAACAAATGCAGAGCAGACAGGACAAATATGTAGAAGACCTGCCTTAGCATCACACAGTGAAAAATCAGCTCACTTAAGAACAGGTTATAAAATTGCATGTTGTTCGAATGAAGTCTTATCACCACTGAATTATTTATTCTTCCATTTGAAAAATAAATAAATGCTAAGAGCCTCATACTTTTATCTTTCTTTTCAAAAGACAAGTATAATCTATTGCTATCAAAAGTTCTGTATCATTTATGAACTAGATTTCAGCCTGATTTGTTTTAAGTTAAATTTTCATTATAAAAATTCAGGCTTACCTTAAGAAAAAAAATAAATAAGTCATTCTGGACTAAACTCTTAATTCATGTTTGTGGTAACTCTTGAACAGCCTATAAAGCTGTTGATCCTGGAGATAATTTTATCATGATGGGCAGATGTTGATGCTAGCTCTTGACACAGTGGTGGGCCTTTCCTGAGCAAATAAGAGATTGCCTCTTATATATTATATATATATAATATATAGCAAAGAAAATAATAAAAAAATAGATT
>WYEA01017286.1:0-25005 GCA_033558465.1 Alcedo atthis
GACATGGTTTGGGGGTGAACTTTGTAGAGTAGGATTAATGGTTGGATTGGATGATCCCAAGGGGCTTTTCCAACCTGAATGATTCTAATATTTATTATTTCATTTAATCTGACACTACACAGCACCTCTGTACAGCAGTCATTCACTAACACTGCAGTTACCCTGCTTGCTGAAGACGTCTGTGTCTTGCTGGTGAACAAAGCTGCACTATATAATATATATAATATAAACACAAGAATTTGCTTGCAGGAAGAAATTCTCAAATGCGATGTAAAGCAAAAATTCATTTGCTTTGTGCTTTATACGTATGGCAACTGATAAAAGAGGCAACTGTTCAAAATGTCACTGTATTAAACACGATCTAGGTAAACAGAATGGCAGACACAATTTGCTTCTGGCAAGAGAAGTTATTCACTCATTAAGACACACAGATCTGTCACTCACCTCTAGCAGTGATCATGGTAGCTTTTGTTTTCTCTGGGGGGAAAAAGGGAAAAAAAAAACCAAAACAGAAAAATCCCCAGTACTACTACTGCTTGCAAGGTATTATTCTCTCTTTGCAGTGGAATTTATCTTCTGAGTTAGGATGTGACAGTTTATGTGGGAACAAAGCACATCAGTGACACCAGAAATATTAAATGGAGAAGCTGTAATGGCAAAATATATTTGTGGAAGAAAAACAAAAGCAGAATGAAACTATGGGTTAAAAAATGAGTATGCAAAGGGCAATTTTGAAAGGAGTCAGACAATTCAGATGATCACAGAGTCCTAAAACTCTAATTAATTGGAGACTGGGAACCTACATAGAAATGATTGACCCTGACAGTTTTGTACCATGTTGAAGGTAAGACAGTAGCAGCAGTTACTCATTTCAGCATCTTATTCTTCAAATGCACTTTGGTTACTATGAAAGTCACAGTGCTGAATTCTCAGAGCTTTAAGCACCATCAGTGGGAAGATTTGGGGAGGAGGGGCAGGCAATGGAGGAGGAGAATGCTACGAAGGGTAACGAGCAGGAATAATTCCCCAGAGAAGATTCCATGAGCCCATTCTAAACTTCACACTACAAATCACACTTCCCAGCGACTGAGATATAGAAGCAGCAGAAAGAACCCATTTCCCTCTGGATACAAGAGTCATTTAGATCTGGAGTGAAAAAGCACTATGCAATTATCTCAGAACTTTGTATCTGACTGATGCTTTGAAAAGACTTATTTTTGAATGTTTTAAAGATGATGGTAATCTGGGCCATGTAGTAAGAATGCACAATTCAAACTTCCCATGCTGCTGAGGGAAGAAGGAACTGCTATTAAAAGCCTCTGAAAAACCAAGGCTGAGGCAAGATTTGCTAAGTAAGACACTGCCACTAAATCAAACAATTAATTAATGGCCCTGGTCAAGTTAGATAAAGGTTGGACTGGATGATCTTTTCCAACCATGAATCTGTGAAGATGTTTACAACTAGCTGGTGAGAACCTAAGAAATTTGTGCTCATTTTCTTCTTCTGCTGTTCCAGATAAAGTGCTAATCAAATGTCAGGAGGCTCCTCCTTCCTTCTGCAAGATCCCCTGCAATTCAATCTCCCCAAACCCTCAGCAGATGGTAAAGCCACTGAACAAGCGTTTGCAGAAACCCATTAATCCCAGCCCTGCAGATGACATCAAGGTTATAACCTTCTCCTGGACCTCACGTTTCAATTCCCCCCTTCCTTCCCTTCTTTCCTTCTCATTTAAGTACTCTCAGTAAATCAGATTTCAAAGCAATGACAGCTCAGCCCATGTAGGTAGAATTTTGTATTTTATATGTAGCTAAAACTTGCCTCACAGTGAGAAACTGCCTTGAATTCCCAGATTTCCATGCAGCATTTTTATTTTTTGGTAACCTAGTAGCTCATATGAAATATTCTTGATGCTTTAATTGACTACGCTGCCAAGTAATAACTCCAGGGTAATAAATGCAACTCAAACTGATTTTAGTAGGCAACATGCAAGTTACTTGGCATACTCAACGATCTGGTTTCATCTCATTTCTTCTCTATTATTTTAACACTGAAACCTTTCCTCGGGAAGAAAGTCATTTAGCTTGCAGTACTGAGAGCATACAAGCCACTGACTTACAGTAGCAGTTTAATATTGCAGCACCGGCCTGAACACTCTGCTCAACAGTGCTTTCAACAGAGCAGCTATGACAGGAAGGGAATAATTTTAATTTGATAATTCTTCAGGCAGTTTTTCAGCTCCAATCCTGCTCTACAACATCTGCTGGCTGCTTCAAGTGACAAACGCACGCTGTGAACAACCAAAGCACAACAGCTCTCCCCACTTTAGGGGCTGTGCTCCCAGAAACACAGGTCTCATTCCTAACAGGGAAACTGTTACAGCACCTGCTAAAAGGAAATTCCATAGCATTTGTCAGCAGAGATTGCAGCTCCTGAGACAAATGTGCCAGCACACACAGTTTTATAGACAGCGATTTTAAATGCTTGATGTGGGTGTTACCCCTGAAAACTGAGTGGCCCCATTTTTTCTTAAAGAAGAAACCTGCTGTTCAGTGCCCCACTTGTTTCAACCCAATGATCCTGTCAAAACCAAGCCAGCACTTCAGGAGGGCAGATCAGGCCTGCATGCTGCAAGAAGGTAACAGACCCAAGCACTTGTTTACAGGGTCTCTTACACTACAGAACACAGGAGTCACTGTTAAACCTTTAAGATGTCACCATCTGCTTTGTTTTGATTTCACCGAGTTAGCAGCCAGAACTGAGGCACAACACCTAGCCAGGAGCAGCTCCTTCAGCCAAAGCACTGTGAGAGCTGATGGTCTGAAACTGCCATCGGATGCACTTCAAAAGCAGTACCCTCCACATTCTTCTTTTCTTTCTCATTTAAGATGATCAAAGAGAACAGCATAGAAACTGTAAATAATGATTCTTAAAGAATTTACCAATCTTCACCTAAAAGCAGGAAGCATAGCAAGTCCATCCTTTCCCAAACTCAAGTTTAAATCCACTTTCAGTGTCCCAAGTCCTTTTCAGCTCCAAGCCTGCATCTTCAAGCTCTGTACAAAAAGTGTGCACGGACTTCACGCTCTCTGTAGATTTGCTAGATGTAAACTACACACATCAGCCCCTCAGCAAGAACTGTAACCTGCCTTTTTCTTTCCAATATGGTTACTTATCTTCAGCAGTCGAGGGAGATCTGGCAAGACTGCTTAAAAATACAACTTTTCCTCCCACTCGAATCACTTTAAAAACACAAGGACTTCCAAACTGTTGAGTTGGTCTAGCTGATCCTGCTCTGGCAGGGGGGGTTGGACTAGATGATCTTCTAGGTCCCTTCTAACCCCTAGTATCTGTGAATCTGCGAGTTATTCCCAGACTGCAACACATCTCTTCGCTACTATTAACACCAGAACACAACCTGGAAGCCCCCGGAGAGCAACTCTGAGGCGATGCCACCGGACACGGCACCTGGGGAACCCGCCACTGCAATGCCACCGTGGTGGGTTGGGAACTCACCGCGAACACGGCGTTCTGCAGCCCGAAGGGGATGGGTGTCAGCCTCGCCAGAACCACCACCTTGAGCCCGCTGCCGCCCTCCACCACGCGGACCACGGCGCTCAGCGTCTCGCTGCCCTGGATCCTGGCCCGTGCCCAGCGGGCCAGCAGCCGCTTGCAGGCCACGTGGGCGACGAAGGTACCGATGAGGACGCCGAGCACCATCAGCCCCATGCCCAGCACGAAGCCGTAGAGGTAGCCGGCGGCCACGTTGAGCAGGATGTAGCCCCAGCCGCAGGGGAAGGAGACGACGATGAAGCCCACAGTGAAGAGCAGCACACCGCTCAGGCTGTCCAGGCTCTCCGCCCAGAGCAGCAGGTCCCGCAGGTACTGGCGCACCAGGGCCAGCGAGGCGAAGCACAGGGCGGCCAGGACGCACACGCTGAGGCAGCTCTTGCACCAGCAGGTGCCCAGGAGGCAGCAGGAGCAGCGCCACCCCCGGGCCTCGGCCAGCCCGGGCCCGCCGCCGCCGCCCACCTCAGGCAGCTGGCAGAGCAGAAGCTCCGCCGGCGCCAGCCCGCCCGGCTCCCCGTAGGGCCCCAGCAACAGCCCGCCGGCCCCCGCCGCCTCCGCCGGGACGAAGCCGACGGCGTCCCCGCCGCCTCCCGCCGACGTCCCGGCGGCTCGGGACAGCCAACGGCCCAGGTCCTGCCGCGCCCCCTGCTTCACGGCCCGGGAGAGGAGCTGCAGCGCCGCGGCCCCCGCGCCCCACATCCCCTCGGCTCTAGAGCCGCCGAGCCGCCCGGCCCCGTCTCCGCAACGCGGCCTGCGGCCAGGGGCGGCCGCTCTCTCATTCCCTGGCCATCGCCCAGCTGTCGGCGGCGGAGCTCAGCCCAGGGCCGGGCGGGGGAAGCGGCAGCCGGGCCGGGCGGGGAAGGGGGCCGCGCTCTGTCGCCGCGCTGGCCCGGCGGGCGGAGGGGCCGCGGCGGCCTCCGCGCTCTCTCTCCCTTGGGCCGCGCCTCGCCTCGCCGCGCCGCCGGGGCTGCGGCGTTAGACGGCGGAGGCGCCGCGTCCTCCGTCCCGGCTGAGGCAACGGCGGCGCTGGCGGAGCGCGAGTCCCGGGGGGCGGCAGCGGCGGCAGCAACCGCGGCAGCGGGGCTCCATCTCTCGGCGCGCTGGAGCTCTCCCTCGGCTCCGGGAAGCGCCTTCTCGGAGCTGCGGTGCCGATGTGGCAGCCCGGGCGCTGCTCGCAGCGGATGAGACGGCTCGGCTCCGGCGGCGGTAGCTGCGGCAGCGCCCCGGCCCCGCCCCCGCTCCGCCCCACTCCCGCTCCGCCCCGCCGGCCGGGGTTTGCCGAAGGAGGAGCCGCGGTCCTCCCTCTTCGTCCTCGCCCGCGCCTCGGGTTGCGTTCCTTCGGCGGCCCTGGCCGGCTGCCTGCGCTGCCCGGTCGCCTCGCAGCCCCGCAGGTCGCCGTTGCTTTGGCGTTTGCTAACCGCAGAGCTCCGTAGCGCGGAACCGGGTTTTGTTTTCCTTACGCCGCTTGCATGTACAACGGGCTCCGGTGGAGTTACAGCCTTCTGATGGAAAATGTGCGAGTTGATATAAAACGAGAATGTGTGTGGGTGTTGTAAGGGTTAAAGGGTGAGTGGAAAAAAAAACCCGACCCTAGTCTCAATGTGCCTTGAAGAATGTACCACGAATATGTTAACTTGCAAAATATACCGTTAGAAACAATACAGAATCATAGCAATGTCTGGGTGGGAAGGGACCTCCAGGGCTCATCCAGTTCAAACCCTGCTGAGAGCAGGGACATCTCAACTAGAGTAGGGTGCTCAGACCCTCCTCAAGCCACACCTGGGATGTCTCCAGGGATGGGGCCTCCACCACCTCCCTGGGCATCCTGTGCCAGTGGCCACCCCTCTGCTGGAAAACACCTTCTGCCTTAGTTCTCATCTCCATCCACTCCTTGCTCATTCCAACCATATTTTCTAATATAACCTGGGCAATGCAACAAACCAGCCTATGAAAATGATAGATGACCACGGTAGAATAGAACAACCCTGGGAGACTTTAATGGGAAAAGTTGTAGATAAATATCTCCAGCATCATCTGCTTTCCCACTGTTACCTGCTCCTGACTGTAAGCATTGGGTTTTGTGTGTGCTCTTACGATGCAGACACAGGCAGGACATACCTCCAGAATGATGGGCATGCTTGTATATTCAGTAAGGCATTTCAGCACACTGGGGAGGGCCAGAAATTCAGTAGAAAATCGAGAAGACTAAGTACTGATTCAGGTCTGGGTTCAGCTTGTGTGTATTTTTGTTTAGTGCAGCTGCTTTCACGGAATGTGGAAAAACCTGAGTGGAAATGTCTAATGGAGTTACAGGCTTTATGCTGCCCTGGATTTCTGCTTTTGAAGTGAAAAACCTTGTGCTCAGAGTTGGAACGAATCTCCTGCTGCCACCCCTGAAAAAGACAGGGTTCTGTATTTATAGTCACAGAAAACATACTTGAAAAGGGACCACGAAAGGGTATGAATGATTCATCTAAGTGGACAAAAATATTTTAACTGGTTAGTGGAGATGCTTCTCCAGTCCCTAGGGATACGCAGGCTGAAACTCCTTCACCTGGCCCCCCTAAAATAGCTAATCCTGGCACTGCACAGATCCTTGGAGGAAAAGCTCAGGAAGGAAAGCACAGCACAGAGTCGTATTTTGAGCATGGTCATGGAGTAGGAGCTGAAGCATGGTTGGATCAAGAGGCCACAGAAATTCCCCTGGAGCCTCTAGAGCGGATACAGCTGCAGAGAGGAGAGGCAGCATCGGTGGCGCCTTCGAGTCTCCCAGCGTGCACTCACTGCCTGAGGGGAAAGTCCAGCACCACACACCTTTGACAGTGTGCCAGACTGGAACAAAACTGGGCACCTCACTTTCAGATGACTGAATCATAAGGTATTCTCATACTGTGGGTGATGCAGCTGAAATGCTCTGGTGGTGTAAGCAAGGCAAGAGCTGTAAAGAAAAGCAGCTGTCTTTTCACAGCCAATCAGTACACAGAAATACAGACAAGCTCTGGAGCACGTTTCCCCTGGACAAACACTCCAAAAGACAAGGATTTGTTTGTTTGTTTGTTTTCCAGGTCGGTTAGTTGATTTAGTGAATAATTTCCCACAAATATTGTCTAGCCTGTTCTTTAAAAAACGCTGCTTAGCTTCAGAAACTGAAGGAATTGGAATAAAAACTACAGGCTTAGCACATACAGGTTTAAATTATTACAGTGCATCACCTAAAACTGCTCGGGTACTTCCTCAGGCTGTGAGTTGCTTAGTTTCTTGTTAAAGTCTATCTCTTGAGCTGATTTCTTACCTGCCTTTATATTTAATTTTGGCATTTGCCAGTAAATCAGTGTAAAACCTGAGAGGCAGAGGACTGTTCTTCTCCATACTGCTCTCTATAGCAAGATGCTCTCTCTCATGATGGTGCTGCAGACTGTAGTGGATACCGAAGAACTTTTTGATATGCAGATGGTTTTTTCAGGCCCATGTTGTAGGTCAAGGATATTTCCTTTATCTGGCACAGGCAACTGAGAAGTGCTATGCTGCACTTTGAAACTGCTTCTCCTGTCTCTGTTTTGAGGAGCATCAGGATGCAAACACACCCAACTAAGGGTGTGATCCAGCTAACTGAAATGAAAGACACCCCTCGTTTATGCCCATGTCTTGGGCCTAATGTACCTAAGCTCAGGCCTTGTACCATTCAGGTACACCCTATTCAGGGTCCTGAAGCTGGAGAGGATTAATCCATGAATCACATTAATCACATTAATCACATTAATCCATGAATCAGGAGCCAAACTGATTCTCAGTTGTGAGCTCCTGAAAACTTGCCATAGTTATTTCTGAACTGGCCTTTGGGAGGGAGAAGCAGGAATGCTTTGAGGTGATATTAAGGACTGTAATTCAGTCCCACCTCTAAATGCCTGTGCTGCTCAGTTCTGTCAGCATTCCTATGAAGTTTCTCTGGTGCAACACTGAGCAATTTACATCAGGATTAACCATTCCTTAGCCTTCATTTTATCCACAGTGTCCTTTGTCGTGCATTGCTTGGCATCCATGAGGAAGATGTATGCACTTTGCCCATGCAGGGAATCACAGAGTCATAGCATGGCCTAGGTTGAAAGGGACCTTAGAGATCATCTAATCCAACCTCCCTGTCATGGGCAGGGATGCCTCTCAACTAGACCAGACTACTCAAGGCTCTGTCCAACCTGGCCTTGAACACCTCCAGGGAGGGGGAATCCACAACATCTCTGGGCAATTTATTCCAAAGTCTTGCCACCCTTGTACTGAAGAATTTCTTCCTAAAATCTAATCTAAATCTATTCTCCTTCAACTTAAACCCATTTCCCCTTGTCTTACCAGTCAAAGCTCTTGTAAAAAGTCCCTCCCCAGCCTTCCTGTAGGTTCCCTTCAGGTATTAGAAGGCAGCTATTAGGTGCCCGAAGTCTTCTCTTTTCAAGACTGAACAATCCCAGCTCCCGCAGCCTATCCATGTAGCAAAGGTCCTCTAGCCCCTGGATCATCCTTGTCACTCTCCTCTGAACGTGCTCCAACAGATCTATGTCCCTCTTATGGTGGGGACACCAGAACTGGGTGCAATATTGGAAGTGTGTGGGTGTTAAAATGCTGCAGCAGTCGAATTCCTGTGGGAAAGTGAAGATTCTCACCAAGCGGTGACCTTGCTGGCATTTGTTTGTAAAACAGTGGAAAGATGTTTTGACTACGGGTGCTGTGGCACCCCACCCAATCACCCCAGGGAGTGGCTGATTTCTTGTCCAATTACCGTGAAGTTAAAAGGATATAAGAAGAGCTGTAAATTAATAAACAAAGGGATCATAGAACCTTGGGGGAAGGAAATCGTCTCTGCTTCTCTCTCCTCCTTACTGGCAGATAAACGACAGGGCAAAGGAGAGAATCACCTCTCTTATCCTGCTGGCTACACTTCTCTGGATCCATCCCAGGATGCGGCTGGCCTTCTGGGCTACTCTCAACCCACTTTGTGCCCAGTCTGTATTTGTGCCTAGGATTGGCCCAACCCAGGAGAAGGACCTTGCATTTTGACTTGTTGAAGCTCATGCAGTTTACACTGGCCCAATTTCTCAAGCCTATCAAGGTTCTCTGGATGGCATCTCTTCCCTCAAGTGAGTCCACAGCACCACACAGCTTGGTGTCATCAGCAAACTTACTGAGGATGCCCTCAATGCCGTTGTCCATGTTGCTGACAAAGATGTTGAACAGCACTGGACCCAGAACAGAGCCCTGAGGAACACCACTTGTCACCGGCCTCCATGTGGACATGGAACCATTGACCACAACTCTTTGAGTGCGACCATCCAGCCAATTCTTTATCCACTGAATACATCTTTTGCTGTTTCAGAGGATGGAATGCAAAGATTTGGAGGGAGGTGTTAGCAAAGGGCAAGCCATGACACCAGGAATTACTCTGTTCTGCAGCCCATAGCCTGGGCACCACTGACTGGAGTAATGATATTTTTAATGCACAAGCGTTCACAGTTTTGTCAAAGCAAATGGAGAAGTTTGCTGAAGAAAAACATGCTTCCTAGGAGATTGATGAAATTTTCAGGGAAAGGTGGCAATACTGAAATTGTCACATCAGGAATGGGAGGTGTAAGAGGAGAATTGACACTAGGATCATCCTTAGGATCATCCAGACTTTGAATTTTGTGGGCAAATATGGATCGAGATGTAATAAAGCTTCCACCGCTTTCATCTGGAGCTGTCTAGCTCAGAAAAAAAATATCTTTAAATAAAAAATACAAGCATGAAAAAGAAAATGCCTATAAAACTCAATAATTGCATCCACTGGATTGTTCTACTTTTTAAGACTTAGGGCAGGACTGCAGGCTGTGTTCTCTTGCAGCTTGATGTAGGACTAAAAATTTTATTACTTTATAGTTCCAGCCTCCCAGATAAGTGCTGTACAATCATGTTAAAAACACGGAATATTTTGATACTTTATTGTAAATTCCTGTGATTCAGAGAATGAATGTGTTTATTTTCATACATGTCTGTACATAAAAAAACCCACAATTATTTTAGAAACATTGAAAATAGATTTTATTACAAGTGTGTAAGACATGAACAAAAATTAAATACTGTAGTCAATGTGATTAAATATTTCCATTGAAGGGAAGAGTCTGAGACATCACTCTGGTTATTGTACAACTGATGACATACCTCAACCAGATTCATTTCAGTAGATCTGAGGATTTATGATGACTTGGGTGATACTCCTTAGAGTGTCTGAGCCCAGAAAGTACAAATGGGAAACCTTAAACATCCTCATACATAAAGCAAAAAGACAGTTATATACTTGGTACATCTATAGCTGCTTTCAGCTGTTGCAGTAATGGAAAACTTAAGGTAATTAATCTTAAAGACTCACATGGATATCCTTGCAAAAGGATATCCTTAGGCCGACAGAAGAAACTTCCACCAATTTTTCATTCCATGAAATGACTGCTTTGTTGCCAAAAGACCACATTAGTTAGAGGCTGTCGGTGAGATGCAGATTAGCCTGAAGTTTGGAAGTAATTAAATTGCTCCTGAGGACTAGATTGACACTGGCAGCCCTAGGAAATGGCAAGCTACAGGAGTTTATTACATTCCTAGTGTCCTCCTGAGTTGCACAGTGCAAACTTTAGATGCACCTCAAAACGTTAACCATGTAATCACATTTCTATTGAGGCCACAGACTAGGAACCTACATTTTCACACAACAGTTTGTGTGTCATGAAATAAGGCACAGTGAGCAAAGCATATCTGAGGAACAGGAAACTCTCTTGGCAAGATAATTTATTGAGGCTGTTAACACACAGATTCTTCTCCAGTTAAAAGTGACCAAACAAAGTGTATCTAAATATATATGATGCTCAGGGCACTTTCAAAGGAAGGGATTTAGGAAAATGGAAATCTTAGCAAATCCTTAATGTCGTGTTTTCATTAGTTCCCACACATGTTTTGATATTCTTCATCAACCTATCACAGTCCCTTTAATACATCTGCAAGGCTTTTTATCCAGTTCCATAAGTAGAAGATGTATCAATCTCCTAGAATAAAATAGAATAGAGTAGAACTGAATAGAATAGAACGTATTTATTTTCACTTATACTACACTCAGTTGCAAAGCAAAGAAACATAGACTGTATTTTTACTATTTCATAGAATCATAGAATGTTGGGGGTGGGAGGGACCTCTGGATATCATTGAGTCCAACCCCCTGCCAGAGCAGGGTCACCCAGAGCCAGAGCAGGCCACACAGGAACAGATCCAGGTGGGGCTGGAAAGTCTCCAGGGAAGGAGTCTCCACAGCCTCTCTGGGCAGCCTGTGCCAGGCTCTGGCACCCTCACAGGGAAGAAGTTTCTCCTCATGTTGAGGTGGAATTTCCCATGTTTCACCTGCTGCCATCACCTTTCATCCTATCCCAGGGCACCACTGACTAGAGCCTGGCCCCTTCTCCTGACCCCCACCCTGCAGAGATTTGTAATCATTGATCAGCTCCCCTCTCAGGCTGCTCCTCTTCAGGCTGAACATCCCCAGGGCTCTCAGCCTTTCCTCACCAGAGATGTTTCAGTCCCTAATTTCCATGGCAGTTCTATACTTCTAGCAGGTTATGGAATAAAGCTCAGTTTTTCCTAATATTTATGTATCTGTGATTTTAATACAAGTATTTAACATGAAAGATTAATCCAATATCCAAAGACTGTTTTATCAGCACAGCAATGTTTGACTGAGTTTTACTATTAAGCCTTATCAAGCAGCTTGAAGGTTAACTTCAAGTAAGCACTGAAGCAGAGCATTGTATTTGAGTTTGTGGGTTAGATAAATAAACACACATTTAGGTTTTCTGGTACAAAGCTGACCACTGATCTCAGTATTACAGCAGTATAAGATCAGAAAGGAACTCAGGGGTTTGCCGTTTGGGGCTTTTTTAATGTTGTCTTGGTTTAAAATTAGCTTGTACTTAGAAGCCTGTTCCTATATTTATTGTTAATCCTTTATCTGGGAAACCACAGCATGGTAACTGCTGGCAGGCATTGGACACAGGAGGTTTCCATGCCTCTGTAGAAGGATGTAAAAGGATGGGGAATGAAAAATTCCCAGCTTCTAAAATCGATGGCAGAACCCTTGTCTGACTGCTCCACTATATCAAGCACTGTTGCTGCAACAAAACACAATTATACCTGTCTACACCTTTACAATCCTTGTTGTAGTCTACACACTAAATTGTTTATTTTTCTTAGTTTCCAGCTAGACTAACCGATGAGTTACAAACCTCCCCTGAGGGAACATTCACATTTTACACTAAATGCTGGTAAGGTTTTGAAGCCTAATCTGCCTCCCATTCTCTCTGTCCCAGACCTAGCCCCAGGCAAAAAATCACCTTAACTAGAAGTCCCAAAACTTAGAGCTTGGTGGCAGCCTGGCTCTTACATGCTGTAAAGTTTAGAGGAGAGGCAGATTCTGATTGAGTTTGGAAAATATTTCCCAGCCTTCTTAACGGCATCACCTTTTATGTGCTAAGACTGCAAAATGGAAGTTTCTTGCCTTTTTTTTCCCAGTCTCTGCTGTCTCAGTCAGCTGGAATCAGGGACACTGTGTAGTGGCAAGAGCACCAATCGTTCAGGTTTGCAATAAAGACTTTGCCAGAGGCTTGCAGTGTCCTCTCTTTCTTTTGAAGCACTCAGTAGTCCTCAGCAGGTTTAGCAGGCACTCAGGAGCTCCTAAGAGGTGCTCCACATCAAGGAGCTTAGGAGGCAGACACAGAAAACAGGGAAACGCATGATCAGAAGAGATAGTGAGGACTTAAAGAACCTTAGGGCTGGTAGGAAAACACATGAAAAGGGGCTGTGTGTTCTTTTCCGTCCCATTCCTCCTCTCTTCTGGTCACAAGAGGTACTGTAAACATAAAAATGCCTTCTGGTACTACTGAAATGGAGGAAAAGGTACAAGAAACAGAGTAGGAAGACAGGGTCTGTGCACTAAAGAGCCTGCTCCCTCTGGCCTCAAAACCACCCCAGGCACCTCCATGCACCATTCTCTGCACTTGAGGCCAGCTTTTCCAGAACAAGAGGGGAAAATAATGCTGCAAGCACCACCCTTGCACACAGGAATGAAGAATATTGTGTTTGCTAAATATGACAGAGCAGATCTCTACAGGACACACAGCTCAGCACACAGCAGTTTGGGCTTTGGAGAAGAAACATTCCCCAGATCGCACCTTTGGTGATCACCAGGGTGATCAGAGCTGGAATAGCTGTGTTAGAAAATGGTTGGACATGTTGAAACCATTTATTGACTTCAAGACTGACTGAAACCACACAGACACTGATAGCCAAAAGCATGTCTTTAAACTGAAGTTATTTAGTAAACCTAATGACATTGCTAGATAAAAATCAGAAAAAAAACCCAAACAAAATAGCCACCAAAAACAGTTTAAAAACTTTATTGCAAAGGCACATAGGTTTAGCTTAGTCAGAAAAACAGATATTTTGGTCTGCCCTCTTTTGTTTGTGTCCTGTGCAAAACTGCTTTCTGCAGCCAAAAAACCCCAAAGGAATATTGTAAACAGTTGTGAACAGTATCATTAAACACACAAAAGTTATATGTGTCACTGGTAGTCATGTTCAGGCAAAGATAGCCACATCCAGAGATCTCCATTTATATGTTCCACAGCTCACCTTTTGGTCCCATCTTTACCTGGATTTAGAGTTTTATTGTGAAGGTGATTGTCTGGGGGTTTGAACCCTCTGCACCATTGCTTTTCAGTCTCTAAGTGTTTAAATTGCAGCAGTTTTCACTGGTCTACAACTATTTTTTTAGCTGTCTGGCCCTGCTGTACTTTGTATCCTCAAAACACTATGTAAGAATGTTGTATTGGATTTATTGCCTCCATCTGTCCCCTCAAGCACTTAAAACTGCCTTTATAAAATATGCATACTTTCAATCAAACACACTGTACATTTTCAATCAATCTGCTCTGAAGTGCTTTTCAACTCATCAGGCAAAACAGGCAGTTGCAAAGCCAACTATCCCCTTAGAAAATAAATCTCTCACCAGCATAGCAAAGATATCCCAGGAAGATGTTCTCAGCCTCTATAGAAAATCCTTTCCCATTATTCCTCACAGAGCAACAGAAATTATTCTGTGATCATTGTACCGTGTAACTTAGGCAGATAATTTCTTCTTCATTAAAGTAGCACCTGAAAAAAAAACTTTCTCCAATATTGAACTGGCTATCTTTACAAAACCTCCTTGTAGCATCTGCTTGCTTGTTTGCTTCTTGTGAGCAGAACTAAGGCAGGAGGGTTGAGGTAGACACAAAGGGAATTAGTACCAAATCTGGAATTTGAAATCAGTTCTCTTATTATGCAAATTCAAATTTTTGTGAGTTCTTTTTCTTTCTTAAAAAGGATCATATTTTGTTGTTTTGTTTTTGTTTGGGTTTTGTTTGTTTGTTTGTTTTTAAAGTATGTTCATTAAACTGGAAGAGTTCCCAAAATGTTCACAGTTTCTTTATTCTGAAATAATAGAATCACAGAATCATAACAATGTCTGGGTGGGAAGGGACCTCCAGGGCTCATCCAGTTCAACCCCTGCTGAGAGCAGGGACATCTCAACTAGAGCAGGGTGCTCAGAGCCTCCTCCAGCCACACTTGGGATGTCTCCAGGGATGGGACCTCCACCACCTCCCTGGGCACCCTGTGCCAGTGGCCACCCCTCTGCTGGGAAACAACTTCTGCCTTAGTTCTCATCTCCATCCATTCCTTGCTCATTTCGACCATTGCCCCTTGGCCTTTCACTGCAGGCCTTTGCAAACAGCCCCTCTCCAGGCTTTGGAGCAGCTCCCTTCAGGCACTGGCAGGTGCTCTAAGGTCTCCCTGGAGTTTCTCTTCTCCAGGCTGAACAACCCCAGCTCCTTCAGCCTATCCTGGGAGCAGAGCTGTTCCAGCCCCCTGAGCATCTCTGTGGCCTCCTCTGGAGCAAATCTCTCTGTGTCATTTGGATTCCTTCACAAAATGACATTTCATAATGCACAGACACTTCAGCCTGCTTCACTTTGACGAAGGTGTTTGCCGTTGTGCACAGTCCCAGTGCTAATTCCTGACACCAATCTCTGTTCCATGTCTCCTGTTGATATTGGTGGGAGATTCACCTCTATTTTCCTTCCTGCTCTGTCTCCTCCCTGGTACTTTGCCCATGGGCACGGGGTAGCAGGGGTGTATTATTCCTTCAGGCAGCTACTCCAGTTACTTCAGGCACATGTATCTCTTCAAGTGAACTCCTCCGTGCCCCTTAGCAGCTGCTGCTGCTGCATGACTTCAGTGGCAGGTGGGAGTAGGCACCAGTGCTGAGGCAGGAGCAGCTGAGATGCCATTCCATACTGACAGCAGCACCCCAGTAAATTCCTCACTGGAAACTCAATAAACTCATCCCTGGTGGTTTTCCATTAAAAGCTCTTTTCTTTCTGCTTTCCATGTGTTGTTAATATTTGCCAACAAGACAGGCTAGTTTTATACTAAAGGAAATAATGAAGAGCCATTATGTAGACAAGTATGTGTGATTTTTTAGTGAGTTTAAATTTGCCTTAATCTGAAGTCATTTTCTTTATGGATCAAGATCTTCCAGGTCAGTCTCACATCTAGTAAGAGATACAAGAATATTGAAAATTTTGCTATAAAATCAGTACATTTTAAGGTGTAAATTCTATCCTTCTTCTCTAAAGTGCAAAAAAAAACCCCATAAAATAATTTTTAAAGGAAAAAAAAACAAAAAAACCCACTAAAATGCTGACTTTCATATTTAATAATTTGAACAAGTAGGCACAGCGTGTGATGCCAGCATCATCCTTGAGTACAGAAAACAGACAAAGTTAGACTGCTAAACCAAACACATGGTATTCTCAATCATACTATATGAAGTATAAGAACTAATACTCTATTTGCCAATGATGGCTGGGGTAAATGGCATGCTCTATCAGGAGCCTTCCATGACAACTCATTGCAATCATAAGAAAGAGGCTGTGGTGCCTTTTTTTCTTCACCTGTGAAGTTACAGACTTTTTCTGCAGCACATACTTTGATGTAAAGTGCCAAAAGACACCTGCTGTATTCCTGCAAAGTCTTTACTTCCTCACCAAGGAGGTGTAACCAGTTTCCTTCTACATCACCTTCACCAGCTGTGCCATAGACACACACTCCAGCAATGACAGTAGCATCAATTACCTCTAGTCTGAGTTGATGTATGAAACTGCACTTGCTGTCCCTCAGGACCTGTGCTACCCTCAGCAGCACTGACATCAAATGAGCAGATGTCCCAAACTGTGAAGACCTAGTTCAGTATAGATAATTGAATTTGTTTGGCTAATTCTGAGGAAAATTGTATTATGAATGCAATTGACTTGACTGGCTTCCGCTTGGTTAACGTGCTAACAGACATTGACAAGTATAGGGGAGGATCAAGTCTTTATTATTTGCATCCATGGGATTGAAAAGTGTTAGGGGGTTTTATGTTTGTTTCTATGTTTAGTTTGTTTTGTAGTAGCTATTCTTATTTTTCCTTGGATTTTAGGTTGGGTTTTTTTTGGTCTTTCTTGAATGGAGGTAGAAACAAAGTGAAGCAGTTCCTTAAAGAACCCAGAAAACTGCTAAGAAGCTGGATGTGGGTGTTGAGCACAGAGAACTACTGCCTTATGTCTGTGTGAGACCTCCAGCCTTTGTCATTTCACCCTCTTGACTCCTACTTGCCCCTGCCTTTAAACTTCCACTCTTCCAACATCTCACATTGCTTCAATACCCACTCCTTCTCCAGCTGGTATGATAAAATCAATTCCAGTAGCTTCCCGAGAGATACCAAACACAGGAACAACTTGTTGCATTGGCATTTGGAATCCACAAAGCATGTGGTTTTTTATTGTATTGTTTTTTTAATTAGCATTTTACTAAGCTAAATTTAAGCAGCCTTTCCCATCTTAATTGTTATCCCTTTATCTCAGGAAAACAAAGTCTATTGAAGGTAATCAGGTGGTCAGACATTATTTCCCTTGGAAAACCCATACTAATTGCTCTCAATCAGACCTGGGGTCTGTGTTGTCTGTGAACCTTCACTCCAGAGACCACACTGGAAGAGGCTAAAGAAGAATGGACAAGTTGAAGGAGAAGGCCCAGAGTGGAAGGCCAAGGGGCAATGGATGAAATGAGCAAGGAGTGGATGGAGATGAGAACTAAGGCAGAAGTTGTTTCCCAGCAGAGGGGTGGCCACTGGCACAGGGTGCCCAGGGAGGTGGTGGAGGTCCCATCCCTGGAGACATCCCAGGTGTGGCTGGAGGAGGCTCTGAGCACCCTGCTCTAGGTGCAGATGTCCCTGCTCTCAGCAGGGTTGGGCTGGATGAGCCCTGGAGGTCCCTTCAACCCTGACATTGCTATGGTTACAGGATTCTGTGTGTCCCCTCTCAGTAAACCCTACCTGCTGGGTGTTGTCCTCTCATTGTGAGCTATTTCTGTAAACAAGTATCAAACTGGAGGAGGGAGTTTCATAAAAACTCTGCACAAGTAGTTACCTAGCTGGGGACTTGCAAGTTTTCCTCCTTGCCATCAGAGGTTCTGTGTGAGCAGAAAGCAGGGAACCAGAGACAGTCAGGCTACTTCAACTTCAGGGTTAACAGGAGACTGCTTCAACAGCAGAGGCAGTGAAGTTGTTCTAACTCTGCTCCAACCAATTATTAAGTTTCTAATTATGAAGAATGATTTAGGATTTTCTCCACGGAGTTAATTTTAAAGAGTACTGGAGATTATCTCTAAAGCCCTCTTCTAACCTCTCCCACTTAAAAGCGTTCTGGCTTCTCAGATATGCTGCTCATGGGAGTTCTTTCTATTTTTTTGGTATCCACTAGAGAAAAATAAGCAACAGACATTGGTAAAATGTAGGGTTTTATAACTTAACATTGCAGCAATTTGCTTTTTTTAACCTTGTTGTGAAATGCAGGAAGCTGAGGCTGAGTGGTGAATGAGCTGATTCACTGCAGACTGTGACTGATTGATGGTGGGAAAATAATGAGAAGCCCTAGGGAAGCACATCTCAGAGTGAAACTTCAGCAAAAGGAGAGTTTTAAAGTGTTCCATTTTTCTTTTTTCATTTTTTTTTTCTCTTTTAACAAAAGCTCTCAACATCTTTGATCTACACAAGTTTAACTAGGTTATTTTCAGAGTGCAGAAGGCCCTTCTTTCTCTGTGAAAATGAAAAGGCAGTGCTTGCCACCCCTGGAAACATCGGTAGGATTCACAGTTCCCCCAGAGATCCTGGGAAAGTAGATTCCCATATATAGCCTGCACTTCCTTCTGACAACATCAAACCAGCTGGTTTAAAGATGTTTGAAAGAAAAGTCTAGAGTAGGTCACCTGTGGTTGGAGAAAGTGGATATTTATCCTGTAAGGCTGGCCAATAAACTGCTCCTGCACGTGCCAGAATTCAGGTGAGAACAAAACACATGTAAAACAAAACCCAAACCACTGTTTTCCCAACTGTTTCCTGCCCTTGCCCAGAATGAAAGAGTCTCTGTGGTTTAGAACCTCAGAGAGAAGCTGGGATTTCAAAGCAGCACGACATGAGGGAACACTCAGTGGGGCAAGAGGGTCTGCTGTGCCCACTGTCCTGCAGCACAGGGGACAAACCTCAGAGCCAAGGGAGGTCTTTCACAAAGCTAAGCAAAAGAAAACCATGGCAAGGGACAGTGAAGACACTTGTCACCATCACCTCAGAGAGGAAAGGACAAGAACATGTGAGTGTTAGAAGGAAGCTGTGCTGAGGAAAGCCACCCAGCCTGTCTTTAGCAGACCTTTGCTAGAGGAATATCAGGAGAGGGGGTAGCTCTCAGGATTTTCCTCACTGCTGACATATACAGGCAGGACCCTTCAGTGGATGGATTGCCACACAAGCATGATTCTCCATTTTCAGGATTTGGGATGTAATTTAAACACACACTGTGCTACACAGCACAAGCAGTGTTACTCCCACAGCACTTAGCTTTATTTCCTCTATTTCCTTAACAGAGAGATTGAAATTTCAAAGAATGGAGCTGATTTTAAGGTAAATAATCTTATCAACCTTCAGAACTGAACTAAGGAGCCTTGTTTCAGTGCAGAGCAGGCCAAACCAAAATTGCTGCTGCATCAAGGTGACTTAAATTTACTGCTGAGGCTTAAGCCTCCTCAAGGGGCTGCCACACAGGAGCTCTCTTAGAGCCTTTTTCAGAAGCTCCACGTCTTGGATGTTGCAGTTCCTTTGGCAACATCACTGTCAACAAAAACACCTGATGGTGTCCACAGAACCCTCTGAGATAACAGGAATAGATCCTTGTGAAACTTGGCTGGAGGCTTCAAGGCTGTTCAGCAGCATGGCAAGAGATCCCTTGCTGCTCGTGCAGCTCTGTGGGGGGACCAGTTGTAAAGGGATTATTCCAAGTGCTGACTTGGAAAGATAATAAAGTGATGAGGTGGGTTATGAAATAAACCAGGAAATGATTCTATTTTTATTTACCAAGTTTTGATCAACTAGCTGACACAGGCCAGCTCCCAAAAATCACTTGTTTAACAACCAGACAAACACCAACAGATAATTTGAAGGCCATCTTCTTGGCAGCTCTCACAGCATATCTGCAGCATGCAGCAAGGCTCCTCTGAAAACATTAAAGGTCAGTCAACCTGAAGATGCCACATACCTTTGATGAGAGTTCAAAGTGACACTGAGCTGCTTAGAACCATTGTGACCCCTCCACAACTGTCCTCATCTAGTGTTCAGAATGTCACTGAGACAATCAGATTTTCCCAGAGAGCCAAAAAATCCTTCAGAAATCCTTCAAAATCCAGAGAGCATATTAAAAATCCTTGCCCTTTAAAAATCAAGTCTTGTCTCTAGCTGTATTGAATACAATATGAGTGCTGGATTCTCTCAGGGACTTATCCCCTATGGATTTCCACAGCAACATGAGTTCTTCTGAGACTGGAAAAATTATAATTTCCTTCAAAATATGAGAAGGGGGGGAAGGAAAAATGTGAATAACTATACAGAAGGAATTGGAAATTGCAGAGATTATTTGGCCATGGTCAGCAGATACAACCAGAAATGAGACATTGATACCAACTCCCAGTTTCTTGCCCATCTCTAGGCACTTTTTAGAAAGTTTTCTCATTCAAAGTAGCTAAAATTTAGCAGAATTATAGCTCTGTTTAGCTAAGCAGCTTTATAGAGCCAGCTTTAGTGCTGGGGACTGAAGGGAAAGAAAATAGGAATGCTCAGAGCTGGAAAGCCTGAAAGAGTGAGTAGTGCAAATACAGCCCATCCACTAAAAGATGTGATTTTGGTTTATTTAGATTCTCTTGCCATTTGTGTTTAAAATAATCTGATTAATTCAGGTTATTCAGCACCCAGAATGATCTCTTTGCCGTTTGCCAAAAGTAAGTTACCAAGCCTTATTCTTTATGGTGAAGGGCACTGGAAAGGGAAGCCATGGAGAAAAAGACAGGAGAGCAGGCTTTGGGAAACACTCAGCAATGGCTTTGTAACCGTTTCCAAGCACACCTGGATTCTACAAGAGACCAAGATTTCTGTCCCATAAACATGAGAGGCTTCAGAGGGGCAGAACAGGTCTCACAGGAGAATGATGAGGACTCCTGAACCCCTCCCTGTCAGGGGGTTTTCTCCCTGCAAGGGAGAAAATCAGCATCCCTCTAAATTTGCCACCCAGTATGAAATTCTAAATGAGAGAATTTTGGTGCTGTCTCCCTTCCCACAGCTGTCCCCATGTGTAGCTCTGTTCATATTTACTGCTCTGCCAACAAATGTGCATTAAATGCCTTTCCACTGCTGCTTTTTGCTCAGAACCTCTGCCAAACCACACAGCTATTTTTTTTTTTCAGTGTTAACAGTTTGAGAGTCCATAAACTGTAGCTCCTGCAATATACACAACACAACAAAGCAAAGCAAAGAGAGGAAATAAAAATCTCTTGCCTGCCTTGATGTTCAAAATGTCTATACAAAGAACTGTAAATTCTTTTTCGTGTGTGCTTTTCAACAGCTGCCAAACTCATCCTCTGCTACACTACAGTATCTCAAAAATGCACTGACTTAACTGCAAGGGATTTTGCTGATGAGTTGGAGTCCCACTCCTCTAGTTCTGAAGCTGGCTTTTCCAAACCAGTGTATGCAGCCCATTTTGTATCTGCCTGTTGAGGTTCCCCAGCCCAAATTTCAGATGCCATCTTGTAATGATCCTTTCTCACATTCTCTTCTTTATCTGATCAAGAACCTTTTTACAGAGAAGGGCCAGGAGGATGCTCAGAGGCTGGAGCAGCTCCTGTGAGGACAGGCTGAGGGAGTTGGGGGTGTTCAGGCTGGAGAAGAGAAGGCTCCAGGGAGAGCTTCTGGTGGCTCCCAGGATCTGCAGGGGCTCCAGGAAAGATGGGGAGGGACTTTGGAGGCTGTGGGGCAGTGTCAGGGCTGGAGGGGATGGATCCAAATGAGAGCTGGGTAGCTTCAGAGCAGCCCTGAGGAAGAATTTCTTCTTTCCCAGGCGGGGGGAGAGACCCTGGCCCAGGGTGCCCAGAGAGGTAGGGGCAGCCCCATCCTTGGCAGTTTCTCAGGCCAGGCTGGATGGGGCTCTGAGCAACCTGCTCTAGTGGGAGGTGTCCCTACCCTGGCAGGGGGTTGGAACTGGAGGAGCTTTAAGCTCCCTCCCAACCCTGACCATTCTATGATTCTATGATTTGATGTTAATTAGTACTAATCACAGTTACACAAAGGACTTGCCAGTGCAACATGGGAAAGAAAGAGGGAAGGAAAGGGATCAAAGAGAAAAGATTTATTTTATTTGTGGAAAGCACTTCATAAGCACCAAGGACACCTCTGGTTGCTCTTTCTCAAGTAGAAAAGCAAAGCAGAAACTTGCATGTTGACCCATAAACGTGGCTGAAACCAGTGCAGTTACCAAGTGATTAGGCCACCTTGGGAAACTCTTCCACTAATAAGCGAGACTCCATTATATTGGTGTTTTCACCAACAAAACAGAAGGAAAGGCTCAGAAAGTCTCCAAGAAAAGGGAGAACAGAATTGCCACTAATTCTAGGAAATGCTATATAACGTATGATAATGAATAATCAGTTACCACTTTGATAATGCAAAGGCAGCTGTCTAAATCAATGGCTGTGATGTGAATGGAGGTGTAACAGCAGAGACTGAGCAAACCTTCTCTATAGTTCTGCTTGTATTTGCTTATTTGGGCAACAAAGCTTGAACCCCATTTGTTTAAACTGCACAGGCAGCAGAACAGGCCAGTGTTTTATTCTGTCCCGTGACCTGGGAGTAGATGTTCAAAATCAGCAGATTTCCAAGTGCAGAAGTTTTAACTGGTGACAATACTGGGGACAGAAGTGACTTGGGGGCTGTCATGTTGACAAGGGAATAACTGGGCCCGATGTATGTGCCAGGATGGATTCCACTGGCAGGTACTGACCATTTTACACCAGCACAGTTCTGTGACATGTCCTGAGGGTCCCCAGTATGAAAAAGAATTCAAAATACTCCCAGCTGTGTATCCTGAATGGGAACAAAATCAGCTTTCTGTAGTTTTGTAAAACCCAGACTTGTGGAGAAGATGCTGTTTCAGGAGCTTTGAAATGCATTACCCTAAGATAATTAACTAGTAATGAGCTTTGGTTTTCAAACGTGACAATTTATTTTGAAAAGGATCAAAATTAATCACACTGCACTGGTAAAATCCTTTTCAGTTCTTTTAATCTTTCATGGAAAGTGATGGAAAGCAGTGCATTGTTTCTGATGGTTCTTTTTTATTAATGAAGCTTCGTTTCCCAAAGGAGAATTTTTCCTACAGTAAATGTATTACCCTTGAAGTTTTACCCTTTGTTTTCTCTGCTGTGTTCAGACAAAAACCACGTTTTCTAGGTGTGAGTGTCTCACTCCATCTGCCAGTAGGAAGGTGTATTACAGCACAGACACTGCGGGTGGGATTCTCTAAGGGTTAAGTATGATACCAAACAAACCCTGCCGTAAATCTACAGAATAACCCAGCTTGAAATCTGGGTTTGCATGCTGGAAACGAGCGTCTCAATTCACAGGAAAGAGCTTTCCAAATAATGGATGTATTTGGAGAATGGTGAAAAGATTAATTGGTTCTCTTGAGATTAATAGGGAATTAGAGAGAGGATGGAGTCCTGCTACAGTCAAGCTGCTCCAGAAGAGGGGCAGACTGGGCAGGAGGGGAAATTTTTTCCCTGCAAGAGCAGCCAGAGCCTGGCACAGGCTGCCCAGGGAGGGGGTTGAGTCCCCAGCCCTGGGGGTGTTTCAGGGTGGCTTGGATGTGGGTTTGAGGGACATGGTTTAGGGGAGAACTTTGTAGAGTAGGGTTAATGGTTGGAATGGATGATCCCAAGGGGATTTTCCAACTTGAATAGTTCTCTGATTCTCTGATTTTATAATACAGACCTGTTGTGTAATTTCCATGGCTGCTCTTACAAATGAAGTGGATGGAGATTTGTTTTGACTGGGCACTCATTTTTCCAAAGACATGGAAAAGAGCTAAGCAATAACGTTCAGCTACAAGCATGGCAGGTTGCAGCAGGGCCAAAAGGGGTCAAGGCAAAAGATTTGTGGGTGGGAAGCTGAAGTAAACACTGACAAATATTTGCCAGGCTGCTTTTGGTCAATTTAAACCCAACCTCTGTTCAGAAGGCCAGGAAAGAAACATGTGTAAGAGCAACACTAACACATGAATCAAGGCTTATTTGACTGAGATTAGGAACATTTATTACTGAACACACTTCTGGAAGTCTGACCTTTGTCACGAAGATAAGGTTAGGCAGAGTACAGGCACTGCAGCCAGCTCCTTTGGCACGGGCAGGAGGGTGCTGGAAGAAGGAGCAGCTGAAGAACTCTGGGGTTATAAAGTGGAGACCAGTTTCTGAGCACGTGTAGCAAACAATGCATTCTGCTCTCAGTGAGGAGAGGGTGCACACCCCCTGTGCATCTCTAGCACCTCACTAAGAGGATGAGTCAGCTGCATAATATCCAGCCACAGACTCTCAGGCAAGCCCAGGGTCTTAATCTTCTGCTGTTGCACTTCTGCTCTTAATTTAGATAGTCCAGAGTTGGCACAGAAGTTATTCCCAGGCTCCCATGGACAGTGGTGATGTTCTTTTCTAAGGGCTGTTTTAGCATTATTAAAATGTCCTGGTTATAATTTGTTTCCTTATCAAGTGAGCCCTACCTGATAAATATTTATATTTACTGTTCAACTGCCTGTACCTTCCTCATTGTTGACAACATAAAGCTGTTAATTAAGGCTATGCTGAGAGCTAAGGACTCTGCCATAAATGGCTATTTTATTGCCACATGCAAGAACCTAGGAGGACACCACAGGCCATTTAAGCGTGAGCTACAAAATGGGATAGTTTATGTAACTCACCCACCAGCCATCCCTAAATTCAGTGCAGATGTTCCTCTGGTACCTGCCACCTCCAAGACAGACTCCTGTTTTTCACATAGGTCTGCTGAGCAGGTAGGCAGGATCATCAGGACCCTGATGATCCAGACAATTCTTTGCACAGTGTGAAGAAAAGGGTTTGTGAGAAGGAGGCTGGCATGGGGACAAAACAACTCTGGAAGGAGCTGAAGAAGAGACTCCTTTGGACCAAGGTCCTGGGGCTGTGAGGATCTTGCTTGTTATAGATAAAAGAGACATCAGCTGGGATCCCGAAAATGTTAAAAAAAAAAAAAAAAAAAAAGGAAAAAAGGTAATAGGACATCATTTCAGCTGCCATGTATCTCCATAAACTTTTTCATCCAAAGATGCGACCCAGGTGAGACTTCCAAACCTCTTCCCATGGACAACAGCTTCCTAAGGACTGAAAAAAATTGCTGAACATTATGCAAAGGGGAATGGTGGCCTCTTATCTGCACACCTTTAAATGACTTGGTAGGTAAGACTCGAGATTCCTTCTTTCACTTTTTTTCATTTAGTTTCAGAAACTCCCTGGGAATGACAAAGTCAATAAATGGAAGAAGTTACGAGGTTCAAACCACCTTCATGCTGTTTCATCAGGCAATGCTGTTTGGTTTTTCTTAAATTTAAATAGAAGTTAAAATGAATATAGGCACCATGTGTGTGCTTCAAAAACAGAAATCAGAGTGTTATAAACACTATGTTCTAAAAAGTTACGTGTTCCTTCTACATTGCAAAGAAGAGTGATCTAAGTATTTATTAATGTCATCTGAATGTTCCACAGCTTTTGTCAAATGCACTACTCACAAGCATATTTGGTGATTTACTTGTTTAGTTCTGAACAAAACACTTCACAGATTCACAGATATTAGGGGTTGGAAGGGACCTAGAAGATCATCTAGTCCAACCCCCCTGCCTGAG
>WYEA01017288.1:0-22115 GCA_033558465.1 Alcedo atthis
TAGGACCAGAATGAATCTTTTCTTTCCCAGTGATATAATTAAGATGTAGGACCAGAATGAATCTTTTCTTTCCCAGTGATATAATTAAGATGTAGGACCAGAATGAATCTTTTCTTTCCCAGTAATCTAATTATTCTTATTATGGGAAGAACAAACTACTTCTCAAACACTAGTAAAAAGGAAGATAGTAGGAAAAGGGAATAAAAGGAGTCATCTTTTCCTTGTACTGTTCAGGAAAGCTATGGAAGAATCCACAGAACACCAAATCCTGGAGAAAACCACACACTTCTTACTGATGCTGAAGCCACAGTTGTGCACTGAGGCCACAACACAGACAGACTTTGAAATAATCTATAATCAGGTGCTTATTAAACAGCTACAGAGCTCCACTCCCTTCAGCCCAAGGAAAAAAAAAAACCTATAAACTTAATTCCTAAGCTTTTCAATCAATAAATCAAAAGCAAGCAGCTGGTATTTAAGGTACACACAGGCAACAGGCTGATAATTAGCCTTCAGTCATCAAGTACATGCATTCAAGTAAAGCAGAAAATAAAGCTTTCAAGAGGCTTCTGCTAAGTGTCAGTGGTGAGGTTTCCTAAAGAAATGAGCACTTAATTGGAAGCAGATTCCTTTTCACACTCAGCACTCCTCATGGGAGTTTGACCAAACCACATCCTAAACCCTTTGACTGACATCTGTTCATGAGTCTATAAAGTTAAAGACTGAATAGTGTCTAACCAGACTAAAAATATCACTACTAATTCTACTTAAAAGCAAGTGCATGAAAATCTGTTTTGGAAGCAGATAGAGTGTTTTTAATATATGCACAATAGGGCTCCTTTTGAGCTGAGCCACCCCATAGGTTCAAATAAAAACATGGGTTGAGAGATCTACTGCAAGAACCAATTTCAATACAAGAAATAAAATAAGATAGCTATTAAAAATGCTAATAAAAATCTAGTTGCACTTCCTGCAGCACCACCACTGAGTCCACCAAACTACTCTCAGAAGTTGAGAGCCCAGACACAGGAATTCAGTCTGGGCTGAAATGGGATCTCACACTATGCCAAGAACTTGGTGTCTTGTCAAGTCATCTGGAAACACTGCTGTGTGTCAGAGGCTGCTGAAAGCACAGCTTAAGCCCTCCACAACAGCAATCCAGCTGAAGCTGGGGCACTCTCATGGCTGCTGAGAACTAAGGGACACTTAAAGGCTTTGAGCTTCTCAGAAGGGAGGGAGAATGGCAGGGACTTCTTGCAAACCAGAAGCAAAGCCACCTGGCACACTGAAATCCTTCTTCACCCTCAGTACAGGTAACCTCAACAGGCTCTCAGAACACCCACTTAGCAGGAAAGCAAGCAGGGGCATTAATAGCTGTGCAAATCAATGCACTCAACCCCTCAACTGCTTTTTCTATGTGGATTTTAAGAAATAAACTTGCTTAAGCTGATCATTGCCCTTGTCACCACGAATAACTTGGTGCTTTTAGCTCTGACTTCAAAAGGTGCCTCGTCCTCACTCTCCAATGGTTGTTTTCTCCACGAAACCAATCTCTTTTCTCCCAGCCTGTACACCAAAGGCTTCCCCAGAAAGCCTTGCTGAGGCTGGCCAGCAATGAGAGTGTTGTTAACCTGTAGTAGCTGAGAACATCCCGATCTTCCTTCTGCCCTTCCTTAGCATCCTGAGCCAACTCTCTGATGCTCTTGCTGCGGATCTCCTTGTTGCTGTCCCTCCAGAACAGCCACACTTCTTCCTCATCTTCTCCAACTTCCAAGGCGTTTTCTCCACTTGACACTTCTTCAAACTCAAATCTGGAGAGGACCAGCCTGCAGAAGGAAGGTAGGTTACCAACTGCCAAGCTATGCAGATCTTTTAGAACACTTGAGACATAAAAATAACTTATTTCATTATCTCGCATCAGAAAACAACTCTCAACTCTGTAATTACTCTTTCAGCAACAGCAATTTGCTACATGTTTGGGGTTTATTGTTCAAGACCAACATTTTGGCTCCATTCAACTGATGGAGATAAAAGAAACAAGGAAGTGTGAGCCACGTCTAACTGCCTTTCAGAAACACCTTTGCTGGAGAACTGGTTCAAAGATCATTTCTTCAGACTGGGAAAGGATTTTGTAAACAACTATCTAAAACTTGATTGGTTCTGTATCACAAAAATGCCACTTGGATCAGAACTTGTTTCTGCTTATGAGGCAAAATTGGAAAAAAACTGGAAAAAAAACATTATTGAAAGTAAAAAGTTGTTGGGGACTTCAGCAAAACAGATCATACATTGAAAGAGAGACAAATTAAACACACAAGAATAAGAAGCAAGTGATGTAGCAACTGTTAAGTGGTGGTGGAAATAAATCCAGTCTTTTGATTTCATGAAGAGAACTAAATATCCAAGAACACTCTCATCCACTTCTGTGTTAAACACTCTGACAAAGAGCTGCTTCTCTTCTATGACATTTTGATAATGATGATCTGTGCTCTATTCAACATACCAAATAAACCCATCTTTAGGAGAGCCAGCTTGGATTTGGTGCCTGCTGAGCTGCTTCAGCCCTGGCAGGGCATTGCTGGAAGCAGGGTGAGCAGAGATGCATCAGCTTCTGCTTTGCTACGAGCTGAGCTCAGCAGGCACGCACCCAAGAGCTCACGATGTCAGGCAGCTTATGGAGAAAAGCCTGAAGCCCAGAGGAGAACCAGGTCCCCAGGACCCTACACACCTTCCTGCTGAAGTCTACTTGGATCAGATTTGAGATTTGGGAAGGGTTTGTCTGACTGCAGCACTCAGAATGCACACGGCAGACATCTGCTGTCATCAATCCCCCCCGTCTGAGGAGGACCCCGCACGCTCAACTGCTTGCTCTAGACTTGCCAGCTGTACCCTTGAGCTCTGAGTCCCCTTCCTTCTGTTTCACACCAGGAAAAGAAAAAAAAAGCACCTTGAAATGCATCCACTCACTTGGTTTCAATGAGGATGTCTGCATTGGCTGGGTTGAGCACAGCTTTGCAGATCAGCTCCTGCGTCACCGGAATAGACTTGTTCATGGAAACGCACAGATCCGAGAGGTAATCCAAAAACCTGTTGGGAAACACCAGCCAAGAGGCTCTCAATCCCTGGGGAGATCCAGACTGAGGCACTCTACATTTCACAGGGACAACGTTCAGAACTTCATCTGAACACTGCAGAGCAAAACTGCTGCCTGAGGAGGAGAGGTAGGGCGAGGGGTGGCGAGAAGGGAACTAGCTGTGCTTCCTCCCCAGCTCATCACCAGGCACAGACTGTGCTCAGAGGGCTGAGAAGGACAAGGGTCACCACACACCCCCAGAAGTGTGGTTCTCACCTGGGCTCCCTGTTTTTCCTCACGAGACTAACAAAAGTGTCAATCTCAGCAGCTGTGATGTGCTTCTCCAGGAGCTTGCGGTTGTTGTGCAGCAGAGCTGTGATGGTGTCCTCAGCCAGGACATCGTAGCCAATCTGCTTCTGCATGAAGCCAAACTGCTTTGCTATGTACTCCTGCAAACCACAGGGGGAAGGGGGTGTCACCAGCTGTCAGCATGTCAGAAAATACCAAGAGAAACCAGCAAGATGTTTCTCAGTATCAACCTCCCGAGAAGCGAACTGGGTTAGATTCACGTTGTTGTTGCTTGGAGAGAAAACAGGTGAGAACCTGAACACCTCCCTCCCATCCTGGGCTAGACACCACTCGAGGGCTTATCCTTGTCTGCTAGAAGCCTGCTTTTAATTAATGGCAACAAAAAGCAGCCTTCATTCACAGGCCAAGTCTTAATAGAGCTTGTAGTAGCCAAGAGTGAAGAAAGTCTCATAATTCACCTGGATTTGACAGCAATTCTGTTGTTTTTCTTACCCCCCTCCTAGAGCAGGTACTAATTACACTGCATTCAGAGAGGAGAAATGCCAGAGTAGAACTGAGCCATCCCAACACCTCTTGCTGACTTCACAACCACAGCAGCATTTAGCTAATGGGATGCAGCTTTTCTGAGTTGTTTGGGTGGCTTTTTTTTTTTTTGATCACAGGACCCACGTTAGTGCCTTGGAAAGCTATTTGCAAACCTGATTCTTTCTGTAATCCTGCTGAGAGTGCCTGAGGACCCTGTAGCAAAGCCTGCAGATGTGTCTGAAGGGAGCATGGCGTTGGTCCCCCAGCTCCTCCAGCCGCAGCATGGGGCCATCACCACTGTCTGTGAAGGGAGCTTGGAGCAGCTTGAAAATCTGCAGATTGGGCAAAAAGCAAAGACCAAACAGTGAGAAACTGCCTCCTCCTGCTCACCACCAGCCTAAGAGAGTTGTGTTGGTGTCTAACAGGTGCATCAGAAATGCAGTTGCCAGGTGTCTTTGCCAGAAGGCAGCCTGGCTGGGCTGTTGTTGGTTGTTGATCACCTTGATTCAGCACCACGTGCTCTGATCTCTCCTGGCAATGGTCCTAAATCCACTGCCAAGAGCCTGCTGAAAGCCAACTCCATGGATCTTCTGGGCCCCAAAATTGGCCCAGCTTCTCTTAGTTTATTTTCTGCCAACCCTCCTTTTAGGTAGTTTAGAAAAACAACAAAAAAAACCCCCCACCATAGCCTACCTGCTTTAGAATATTCTGTTCTCTCATCAGTTTTTGCCTTTCTCTGTTAGGTTTAGAAAATACCACTTCCAGGACATCTTGTCCAGAATTAGTTCCACCAGTAACAAAGTAGACCAAGTCCTCCAACAGTTTGGTGACAGATCTACAGAAAAACCAACACCTGTTAATACTAGACTACAAATTCTGATAGAAGAACAACGCCAATGTAAGTTTATATTTATTTCAAAGTGCTGAGTGAAAACATCAGTCAGAGGCTGACTCAGAAGCTGGAAAATGCACATAGGTTTGTACAGAATTTCTAAGGCTCCCCATTTCTGCAGCCTTGCTAGCAGCTAAGCCCTAGGAGCATTAAGACAACAACATCACTTCAGGGCAACAACATGCTTGCCAAGTGTGTGGCTGTTCTTTAAATTGCTAGGAAAAAAAAAAAAAAAAGGAAGAAAAAACCCCACACTAAATCAGGTGCTAATCTCTCCCAAGGCCAAATAAAAGGCATTGGCTGTCAAAGCAGCTGGGCTCTGGATTTACAGAGCTGACTCTGCACTCTTTTTTGTGTGGCCACGTACTCTTCACGGACACGATCAGAGGATTTGTAAGAAGTCATATGTTCAGTCTTCACAAGAAGGATTAGAAGTTCCCACACTCAATTTGCAAAGCCCATCAAGAAAGGTATGCTGTGGATTATTCCTCCAAGTTCCCAACGCCTGTTCTCATGCTCTGGCATCACAGAACAACAGGGGGGGCTGGACAGAAAGAGGCTTGAGACTCAGCACTGTGGACATGCCAACAATAAACCCACTGACTTTACAGATCAATCTCACTGAGGATGAAACCAAATCCCTCTTCTGAAGACAGCTTACATGTTTTCAAAGGAACAGTGGCTGGATACAGGAAACAACATTGTCTGAAGCAAATTCTAGCTCCCTTACCTCCTTTCATTCTGGGTTATTGTTCCCTTCTCCAACTTGCCAGCGATGGAACCCAAAACCTTACTTGCATCGTTGGCAAAATCCAAGTCCCGAACCTCTGCAGGGGAAACTGGGACAATGGCAAAAGCTTCTTTGTCCTCCTTCACTGGAGAGGTACCAATCTGAAACCCAGAGAGGCTTTATCAGCAAACCACAGGGCAGGACACAAAGCAGTGGCTCATGTGACAGTAGAAGGGAAGCAAAGCCACACTCCACGTGGACAGCACTAGGCTACTGATGAAGTCAAACTCTGAGGACAGAGCCACTCTGTGCAAGCTCAGAGCTGTTCCTGAATCCAGAAAAACACCAGGTGAGATTTCAAAATGCTGCTGTAGGGGAAAAAGTCCTCCTTGTGATGGCTGTTATACAGTAGAAATTGAACAGCTTCACTATAAACTGCTGTGAAAACCTAGCCTTTGAGGTGAAATGTTTTGCACAGGCACTATTCCTTACTGCTGCACTGCTTGCTGTTTGACAAAGCCAGCACCTCAGGGGGCTGCTGAAACACTGGCACAGTTTGCCCAGTGAGGTGGTGGAAGCCCCATCCTTGGAAGTTTTTATGGCCAGGCTGGATGGGGCTCTGAGCACCCATCTCTAGTGGGAGGTGTCCCTGCCATGGCAGGGGGTTGGAACTGGATCAGCTTTGAGATCCCTCCCAACCCTGACAATTCTCTGATTCTGTGACTGAATTTCTGCCAACAACACTGGTGTGAAGTGCAGCAATCAAAGGATGTGCTCACCTCTAGTACCACAACTTACCTTGAGCATCACAGGTTTCTCCTCCTCTTTATCAATGGGGATGTTGGTGCTGTGAACCCAGGTGTTAGTGCAGAGGTGCCTCAGTCTGACATAAGAGTTCCTGAAAGCAAGGCAAAAGTTTCAAAGCATGAGTCAGTTGCCCAGATGGGAAATATTCTCATTGTTCCAACTGCAAGATATTGGCAGGAACAAACATGGCAAAACAAAAAAAATGTCATCTTTCTCCATGCTGCATACCATGATGGGAGTAAAGCTCTGCTTTCCTCATTTCATTCTATATATAAGAAGATTTTTTTTTTTTAAGGTGAATTTAAATCAAGAGGTTGTGCTGTAAACCAGAGCTCTAGTGGTGTTTTGTAGCTGTAACTCAGTGCTGTGCAGAAACAAACTAAAAGCCTCTTCAAGCCCTCATGTTTCCACAGGTTACAGCTGTCAGCTTCCTCCCTCACCTTGGTGTTTTTCAGCCTGTAAGCACCTGATCCCCATTTTCTATTTTCTCAACTGAGAGTTTTTTTGGCTCTTTTTCAGTGCTCTACAAGCATCAAAGGTCTATTTAGAAACCAGAACACGAGACCAGCACACAACAACTCCCTCTAACACAAGTCCTGTGGGGACAGCAGTTCCCAGCCTGTCTTCTCAGGTATTTCAGGCAATGAGATGTTTTCATACTCCAGCTCTTGGGTCAAACACATCAAACCAGAGTCAGATCAGCATCTTCAGCCAGGACAAGAAATATTCTCTCAGCTGCAGTACAGCCTCTTCTCTCCACACCACTGTGGCAGCCCAAAGGCCAGAAGAGGCAGCCAGCACAGCTGCTTTTTGGTGGCCACCTTCTGCCAGCTTCAGAATATCTGATTATTTAGAGAATTACTTGAAGTAGATGGAAAAAATAATGCCATGCTTTCTTGGTGGGAGCAGCATGGACTGTGCATCTTTAAGGGTACAGAGCAAGAGGTACCAGAAGAACAGTGAAGGACATGGAAGCAACAGAAAATGCAGTGCTAAATAAGTTTTATGAATCTAAATACTTGGTGTTCCATCTTAGCTAACATAAGAGATCCACCACAGGAGTGGCTTGCTGGGACACCCAAGGCTTTTGTTCCTAGTTTGTTCACTGGCAAGGAAGTGGCAAACTCAGTTTTCCCCACCTGCAAAGTGGCTGTTCTGTTTTAACTCAGCTGTAAAGTACTACATTCAAGCTTTAGCCACTTGATAACTATTTCTATATTAATTTAAGAACCTCAGCTCCATAAATACCAGAAAAAAAAAAAAAAAGAGCGGGAAAAAATTCACCTTGATCAAAATGAAATAAATCAATCCAAACGACCAAGCTTTGAAGCAGGCAGGTGAGTGGCAGCAGCAAGCTCAGCTTACCTGGGCACAAGGCTGTCTCCTCCTCGCAGGGTGGTGGGATCCAACTCGAAGATGGAGGAGATGTCGTTGCCCTCAGGCACAGACACCAGGGAATAGGCCATCCTCTCCTGAGCGCTGCGCAGGCCTCTCCGGGAGCCATCCTGCTCAGGGTCCAGCTGGGGACAAGTTCCAGCACACAAAGTCAGGGCCAAGTCCTCCAGCCCCACCTGCCTACTGTTCAGCTGCTGTGTCCTGTCATCTGCAGGCAACTCTGAGCCACTGGAGTGCTGGTGAAGAGCTGGGCTTGGCCACTACGATGGACAAGTAGCTGCTCCTGCCAGCCACTTCTTTGCTTTCCCTGGGGTGACTCCTGAGGATTTCTGGATCACAAACACAATAAATCCTACACCACACAGGCTGTGTCTTGCAGGCAGTGCCAGAAGAGACTCAGAATCCCCCAGCCATTCACCCCACGGGGAGCTCCAACTCTGTTCAGGTGACCCCATCTGCTCAAATCCCCACCACTGACCCCTTGAAACACTCTGCATACTGCAATTATCACTCTGTAATTATGTGAGCTGTAAATATGAAAACCAGCAACACTCCCAGCTCCTGGGAAACAGTCAGCTTCAGCAGCAAAATGGGACTCACATCTACCAGTCACAGACAAACAAAACACTCATGAAGAAGTTGGGTGTCTTGCTGCTGGAATGAGCTCAGACACAATGAGATGCTACAGAGGTGATGGCATCAGAAGGATCTTTATTTCCAAGGTGCTGGCAAATTCCAGCCTCCTTCAGCAAAAGATACCAACATCAACCAAGTGAAACCATGGGAAGGACAACAGGGGGGAAAAATAAAGATGGACTAGGAAAAAGGGATAGCAACTCGCTCTAAAATCTTTCCTCGGGAACTACCAGTTATCACCAGTCAATACAAAAAGCTGCCAACTGTCTGGCAAGGCAGGAGCCAGCTGTCCATGTATAAACATCTAAATCCTAGATGGAATTTTCCAAGTGATCAAGCAACCAATTTCTCAGCTGCTCAGTGCTCATGGCACCAGTGGAAGGCAGGCAGCACTCAGGAACCTGCCTTGCAAAGTTCTCCCATCCTTAAAGATGGAGAGGGTATCTGCTGTTGCTTGTGCCTCAGGATATTCTGTAGTTAGCACATTGGTAGTCAATGAACTTGGCTGCAAAGCAGTGACATTTCAAGTCTGCTTTTGCACATGGGAACAGACAGTTAGCTGGATGGAACAGAAATACACATTGGGAGAGTGCCTTCAAGAGAAGCAGCAAGGAGATACTCAACAGAGTCCATCTGGAGGCTTAACACCAGGAAAAATTTGCTCACTTGGAATGAATTCCCCCAAATTTCAGCTGTCTCCATCCCCATGGGAAGGGCAGCTACTCTGTGATCACAATTTGTATGTCAGGAGACAACTGGTCAGTTATTGACACTGGCAAAGCTGAAAATGAGGAGTAAATAAGAAAGTAGGAAATGGGGCAATTTAAAAAGAACTAAAACTTCATCCCCAAAGCTTTAATGTTAAAAGCATCTCACCTATGCCCATTTAAACCCTGTTCTTGTACAGCTCACTGAGGTATTAAGAGAAAACAGCAGCAAAGCAGAGCTGTGCAAAGAAACCTGCTGTATTTCAGACATCTGGATTGAGCTGGAGTTGAGAGAAAGTTGGGTAAAGCAGCCTACACCATCTCCTGGCACTAGTGATGTTAAACAGGCAGGAATTTTCTGTCAGAACTGAACAGTCTGCTCCTGATCCTATTCTTTATGGTCTGGTTTTGCCACCTAGTGGTAAAGACAGAGCAGGGGGAAAAAAAATCAGTCCAACTGAAGCCAGTGAGTTATAATTCTTCCTGCACTTGTCAGGAGACACCAGCAGATCACCAGCAGGATGGATGTCTAAGTGACCTCAACACTGACCAGCCTTCAAGAAGTGAAGCCAACAAAACAATGTGGTGGTGGATTCTCCCTGTCCCTCCCCAAAAATAGCTTTCTTGGGGGGGGTTGTGTTCATTTTTCAGAGTATTGACCAAAACCAAGCTGCCAGAAAATCAGTGTGGAAAGCCAATACCAACGAGAACTCATCAGGATAACAGCTCAATATCTGGGGGCAAGGGTAGGCATTTTAATGGCCAGGATATAACAACAAATCCCTTTAGGAGGAAAAAAAAATAATAATCCATCCTGGGGGATTTCAAAGCATCACAGTGCATTTATCTTCTAAAAAGAAACCCCCCAAACCAGAGCAGGAGCTCTTTATAATACATCCAAATGGAGCAAATCTGCCATAATACAGGATAAATGGCCAAGAAAGCTGCATAATCCTACAATGGAATCCAAAAATGAATAGAGTCTAATCCATAATGGGATGTGCTGTTCCAGTTTTGCCTGTTTTCAGCTACTGAAGCAATGCTGTTTGCCTTTGACACCAAAGGGAAGCTTCTACTAATAGAAAGCATCAGAACACAGTCTTTGACACGACAACATTTACCCAAGGAACACACACTTGTTTTCACAGGAAAATCAGAAGAATGGCATGGAAATCATTCTCACCCTGCCATTCTTGCTCTCTAGCCCCTGCATCCTGGCTTTCCTGTGACAAGCTAAAACGAGAGGGAATTAATTCCTTAAGCAAGGAGGTCAGACAAGGGACTGGCACAGCACTGTGTGAGCAGCCCCTTGGGGACACTTGCCATCTGGTGTCACCTTGCTCTTCAGCTCTGTTCAAGAGAGTGCTTCAAGGAAACAAAGGTTTAAGGAACAAGAAGACAGAAAAAGATGCTACAAAGGGGGGAGGTGAGGGGGTCCAGGTAACACAATTTGGTTTCCAAGTGCATTGCTCTTCACTGAAGTCTAATGCAGTTTAACATCCCCCTCCTCTTCACTGGCCTTAAAACACCTTGAAATGATTCTCAGTTCTTAGTTTCTTCACTAACAACAAAGCCAGGAGCATCTATGCCCTGGCCAGGTAAATACCTGGGGGCCTGTGTCAAGCCCTCCTCTATTAGGGGCAAGATCATACTCTTGCCTATACTTACTGAGGATTGACACTCCAGGTCATCTTCCTCATAGTCAGGGTTTACCTGATGGAACAGAATCACAGGCACGTCAAAACTAACAGAGCTGCAAGTGGGAAACAACCTCAGCATGGTTTAAACTTACTTGGTTAAAAAAAAAATAAAAATCTAAATCAAAATGCACTCTACTGCTACAGCACTACCAGGCATGCAGAAAAAAATAAATAAATACAGTGTGCAAACCCATTCACTTCTGCTTGGGCATCTCTGTGCCCATGGATGAAGCAGCTGAGTAACCTGCAAATAGGAGGAGAGATTGATCTGCTTCAGGGTAATCACTAAAGGAGCAAGAGGGGGAGAGAGAGTTACCAAGTTTCAGGGGGTTTTGTTCAAATCCCAAGGGGAATTTCCAACTATAAATGAGTGGCCTGGCAGAAACAAACACTGCTCTTGAGAACAAACTCTGACCAAATCAGGTGGGCAGGCTCCTCTCTCTGCTGTAGTTTTGCATGGTGTAAGCCCATGCTTTTGTTTTGGCTGATTAACCAACCTGAGATTTACTGGAAAAGCTCTCCACTGGATCACTACTGAGAAGGATTTGCTAGTGTGCATGTGACAAAATGCTGGTGTTTCTCACATCTGCTTATGAGAAGAATATAAAATGGGATATAAAATGGGATATTTCAGCTGGGTTTTTCCCACTGAAGCTCTCAGCATGGGCTGGGACTGCCCTTCTGCCCTGCTCCCCACTCCTACACCCAGGACAGCTTTCACTTCCAAAGGTCTGTGTATTAAAGCCTGGCTGTCTCAGCATGTCCAAGTAAAGAGAAGCAGTTTAATACACAAGTGTTAAACAGCAACACTCCCAAAATTATAACCCTTAGACTGTTTTTTTAACTTATTAAAACCCAAAATGTCTTGAAATCTTATTTCAACAGGGGAATGATGTCCACTATGGAAAAAGAAAAGGATTTATTGTCTGCTTGGCTGTTATCTACAGTTCTTACAAGACCAGTCTAAAAATCTAACTGCATTTTCATGTCACAGTCAGTTCTGCTAGGAAATCAGTTATTCAAGAGCAACTAACAATAGCTGAATTCATTTTCCCCCAAAGGCTCTCAATCATCTCCAGTTTATTCATCTGCTAATAAATTCATCTTGATTTCACTGCCCACATGACAGGATACTATTTAGTGTCTATTCTTTGCAGGAGAAAAGTTAGTGCCTCTAGAAATCATACCAGAAGTGAAATAAGCTCAAGTCTACCCCTGTATCATGGTGTTTTTCAAGCCTCTTTCACCCAGTTTTCTGTGTTTAACCATCTACTGTTGCACTAATCCTCAGGACCCAAGCACCCCTCTCCTCCCCTCCCCTGTGTCTACTTGTAGAGCAAGAAATGAGAGATTTTCAGAAGGTGTAAAAGGAAGAAAATAGCATGGAAGGAAAAGCAGAGCTCCTAAGCTCCAACACCTACCTCTGCTGCTAGGTAGTGTCCAGTAGCAAGGTGTTTGAACCTGAAAAGGCTGTTCCAGTACCCAGCACCACCACGACAAGGATCATGCTGCACCACCTGCAAGAAAACACAAACCAGCTTCACACTGCACACCACTGAGCTCCCTTTCAAAGCAGCACTTGCCCTGTTCCACGTGCAGCTAGGAGGAAACAGAGCAAGGAGCTCCAGAGAAGATGAAGCAGCCTTTCAGATGTCAACACCACAGCAGCTGCTTGGAGAAAACTGTAATTAGTTCACCCCAGCAATTAAGGAATGTTCTTTTCTGCTGGTTGTCAAGTGACAACATCTGTTTGCAAAGCCACTGCTGGTGCCACTGGAGTCTGGTGAGGGCTGGCAAGAAGATGATGGTGCAAGTTGGCACAGAAGGAACCAAAGATGCTCTAGATGTGCTTGTGTTGCTAGGTCTTGAAATAAACTTCCTAAAAGAATGATATAAATCCTTTATTTCACTCTGGTGACCTCACCCCTCAACTCTGGTGACCTTCTGGAAGTGATGGAAATACTTCTGATGCAAAGGTGTTGCACAAAGGAGTCTGGAGAAGCTCCACCTATCCCCATGACAATTAATTTCCATTAATTCTCACAGGCAGCTCACATGGCAAACTTTTCAGATCATAAAAACTCTAATAATACCAATAGATGGAGGATGTTTTAAGAAGCCACTGATGGCTGAGGTATTAGTCACTCTTTAAAAGGCAAAAAATAAAGAACCCCAAAATAATCCAGAGCCTATCAAAGGGTTGCAATCTCCTATCCAACTAGGATATGCATAATCACATTCCTGCACACCAAAAATAGAGTGTTCAGTACACTCAGCAGGACAGTTGCAATTATTAGCTGGTGTTCAACTCAAAGAGACTGGTAGGAAAATGACTTCATAGGTGCTTCTGTCCCCTCATCCTGAATTGCCAAGGACCTGAATTTGAGAGCTATTTGCTGCACCATTAGAGCTCAGAACTCCTCTTTGATTTTGCACAGAAGCAAAGGAATTTCTCAATTCAACTTCTAACACCAGGAAGACTTTTGCCTTGAAAGTGAAACCCGGGTACACCACTGCTGTTTGGGGTTTTGAAAACCAGCCACTGTTCCTACAAAGCCACCCACAGCCTGGGTTAGAGTTCTTACCTCTACTTCCCACAGGGCCTTGGAGCTGGTTGCAGAGGTGGCTGACTGCCTGCCCGTGGTCCTCAGGAACACGTGCTGCTTCTTCCTGTGCTCATCACACGTCAGGAACTTCTCCTGCTCTGCATGGAACAGCCTCACCACATCCCCCTGCCAAAGCCCAGACAGCACCATCAGCACAGACACTGCCCAGCAGCTGGGGAACTTAGAGGGGAGAAAAGTTTTCAGCCTTACCCCTTTGAGAATGTCATCTTTGTTGTCACTCCATTTCATGAAGAGGACTATTTTCCAGCTTGTATTGCAATTCACAGAGTTGACCTAGCAGGAGAATTGAAAGCATCAGTCCCTCTGCTTGTAGCTGCACAGGGCAGTTCCAGGAACTACCACCTGACTTTTCAACGAGTCCCTGTGGCATTAACCCAGGGCAGGGAAGTCACAGAAGCACAGAAAGTCCTTCCTGCATTCACAAGCACAGAGCTACACATTACTGTGACAACACTTGGGTTTGGAAGGGGGAAAATAAAAGCCTTATTTTTAGCCAGCCAAGCAGAAGGGATCAACCTCAAACCTCTGTCCAGCACCCAAGAGACAGAAGAAATCTCTGCCAGCTCTGTGAAGTTGCTGATTAACAAGATAACCACTCCAATGCCACGTGTACCAACCATCTTGCTGACTCCCATAAAACTCATCCAAGCAGCTTAGAGCTCCCAACAGCTGCTCCAGCTGTGCCCCTCTGCCCTTGCTTACCTCATTGCACCCTGGATTATCAACAAGCTGGTGACTACTGGCGTGGAGAGGCTGGCCAGCATTGACAGGATTCAGGACTACTTTGTCTCCAATGACAACCTGCAGAGAAGTGGAGCATCAGACAGAAATCTGCACCCTGAGGAAGCTCTTTTTCTTTTCTTTCCTTTTAATTTTGTTGTTTTTTTTTTTTTTTTTTAAATGGGAGGAAATCCCCTTCTTGCAGTTTGGAGAGATGCCAGCCTGAGTATGAAAACCAGGATTCTGTTTGCTTCAGAATTTAGCTCACCATACAGTCATTCAGGCAGAAAAAAAAAAAGCCCACCATCCATACTAATGGATTCAGAGAACCACAGAGAACTTTGCTGCTGCTGCTTTCCACGAAGGAGCTTCATTGGTTAACATTTAACAAATGCTTTCTATAGCAAAAGGCCAGCCAAAAAAAATCCTCCTCCTCCTGCAAAAGGTGTAAAAATCAGATTCTTGACCAGGCTGGCAGGACAAATGCACTTGATTATGGAGTTAAGTAAAGGTTCTGTTCTTCCCTTCTTCTGGGGCAAAGTCTTGGGTAGACTAAAAGCCAAAAAGCCTTTTTCTGTGTTGAAAGGAGCTATTCACAGTGACAAAGTGCCTGAGAATTGGTGTGATTTAGAAGCACTTAATGGCCACTAAGACTGCTTTGGCTTGACCATGCCTGTGTCTGTAGAAAAGGAACAGACACATCAAAATATATGGGGTTACTCTGCAGGATAAATCAGCCCTGCTTGATAGTCTGCTGCATTTAGGTGCCAAATATGCACCTGGGCTACAGCACAGAGCATGATGAAGCTTATCACCTCTTGGATTTAGGTGTGTAGCACATCCAGGTGACAGGGACTTGGTACAAATGAGATTCAAGAGATGAAAATGGTTCTGAATTAAATGCATTACCAAGTATTTCCCATTTAGCCTCATTACCACCTCATCCCTCACACACAAGGTGATGAGGAGTGTTGATACCCAACTGACAACACTGGAAAAACAAGATGGTGTTTGTTCCAAACCTACTGGGGGAACTCAACTCGACTTGGAATGGGGCAAGGCTGGTGGAATGAGGTCCCTTGTGAAGGACAAATCATTCCAAATGCAAGTTGCCATAGCGATTTTCCTCCCCCTCACCACAGCACAGGAAAGAGGTCGTTCCTGCAGCATCAGAAGGTCTGTGCAATTAGTGATTTCATTAATCAGAAGCCTCAGGAAGCTGTGCAGGGAGCTCAGGGCACTTACACTGTCTCCAATGGAACGCAGCTTGTAGAAGGGCTGTATGTAGAACCAGGAACCTTCATTTCCAGCTTCATCCAAGGTCACCCTCATTGCATTCTTCTCCAGTAGAGCTGGAAGCCTCTTATTTACTGTTAAGTATTTGTTACTTTTTAAGTGAAGCAGCTAGAATAAGAATCAGAGTTCAGTTCTAAGAATGCTCCTCCTCACTCCCCACAGTCAACAGCCAGAGTGCACAAAACAACTGCAGCATGACATGGGGATTCAGTCCTTCATGAGATAAAAACACTGAGAGCTCCAGCACAACACTTGAGGCAGGATTTATACAACCCTGCAGCACAAACCCCCTCTGGCTAATCCCACTGTTTCTTCTCCAGTAAACCACAAACGCTCTCATGACGTTGAAACCCCGGTCACAACCCCACAAGTTGGAAAATTCTGGGTGTTCCAAGTGGCTTTCCCTGGAAATTCGAGGGTGGGGAGAAGTCAAACTGCTCTCATCATGCTTTGCTCCATCATTTAACAGGAATGTGGCTGCTGCTTGGAAGAATTCCCTCCAGAAGTCTCACCCTCCACAGCCTGTGTGAGCTGCAACAGGTCACATCCCAGCTCTAGAGCTCCCACCAACTCTTAAGTTTCCAGGGTATTTAACAGACAGCTACTTTTGTATGGAAATCTGCCTTTCTGACACCTGACTACCATAAATATTCACACAACTTATGGGAAGACCTGATCACTGCTTTTAATAGCACTGATGTTTTTAGTCCAGTAGGAAAAAAAATAGTATTATTCCAATTTTATTGATGAAAGTAGCTATTTTTTTGCTTCAGACACAGGCCAATAACACACTTAATTCAACCAAGACAGGGACTTCCCTGCCCATCCTCCTTTTTAATCCTAAAGTTACTATACCTCCCTTTTTTCTTGGGTTTGAAGAATGATTCTTGGTTGGGTTTTTTTTCCCATTTTCAGGAACCCATAAATAAAACCCATAAATAAAAAGGTGAGTCCATCACAGCTACACACCCAGCTCTGGCTTCACAGGATCCCATTTCAGGACACGAGCTCTGGTTTGAGCTGAACCCTGCATCCTGCTGAGGATGCCCAGAGCCTACCTGGATCACATTCCCATACTGGATGACTGTTCCCAGCAGCTTTCTGTTTTCAGTTTCATTCTGCTTCTTTTCCAAATCTGCTGCATGCTGAAATCAAAGGAGAACAAATCAATTGCTTCCCAAAAAAGAGTGGCCAAACAGCTGAGCTTCTTGAAGAGCATTTGAAAGAGCTGGAAGAACAAGGAGCATCTGGAGCAGTGTCATTTCCCCTTCCCAGCAGCATTATTGCCCATTCCCTTCTCAGGTGTTCAGCAAAACAGACACACACCACATTTAAACCACCTGCAACTTGGGTAAAAATGGACAAAATATTGCAATAAGCAACACAGAAGCTAAGCCATGAGGAGAGGAGGTGAAGAGGAAGGGGTGACAACTCAGGCCAGGGAATTTCTGTTCTTTTCTACTGAATTCTATCCAAAAATGTCTTCTGTAGACAAGCACTGTGTATACTTCAAGAGAAAAAGACCTCAACTTTGGATTTGACTTCATCAATACAGACCCCAACTCTTCTTTGGGCAGATATTCTCTCTTACTGTACAGAAAACAGGTCTGGTTTAATTAAAGGAAAATAAAATCAGTCTATATCTGCTGCAACCAATAGCTGTTGGTAGAGAGCAATTTAAAATCAGACTTTTTTAGGCTAAGCCTCACTGTTTATAGTTTGTTTCTCAGATCTCAAGCACTGCAGTGGGACCAGTTTTCTCCTGGAGGAGGAGAACATGCCCCCAGTTCCTACCTGGAGTAAGGTGCAGTAGTAACAACCCAGGAGAAGGCAGGAAGCAGCAAAGCAAGGAAGAGCAACCTGTGCACTCTTACAACACTTCAGCATCTCAGGCTGACACAAAAGGTGCTATTTTTAGATTTTATTCGATTTTATTTGATTTTTATTTAGATTTTATTTTTAGAGGCTGTGCTGGGTGTGCCAGCCAGCTCGTGCTCCAGGAGAACTTGCAATACAGCTGCTGATTCAAATCAAATTCAAAATTCAAATATTGAGGAATCCAGTGCAGCAAGAATGTTCCCTGCACTGCTTTTCCTGCTTGGTTTCAAGGTGGTGTGTTGAGGATTTCTTCCAGAGATTCAGGAGCTCTCCAAGGCAATCCCAGGAGACAAGACTCCTCTGGCTGCACTGCACTGGCTGCTGCACTTGTTGTCAATAAATAAAACAGTGTCTGCTGTGAAAATAAAGATTTTGGAGAGGTTTCCCAAGCAAAAAGCAGGACTCACTGAAGAAAATCTCTTTTTTTCTGGCCACTAGATGTCAGCTTCCCAAGCAGCACGGATTCTTGAGACCAAAGACAGACAAGTGTCCCAGATTTTAAATCCCTTAAATGGCATTAACTTAAAATAATCTGACCTCAGCATTGAGAGCTCCACAGCAGACAATAAATTCCTCCAGCAGACAAACAGAAGCCAAAAAAGGCAAGTGATGATGAATGCATCTTGCATCACTGATTTTGTTTGAAATTCAATGCACTGATAAAAGAAATCTCATCACGGGCAGAGACAACTCTGTGCATATTTCAGGCCCCCCCCAGTACCCATCCTGCAGAATGCAGGGGATTTACTGTATTCCAGGCACCAACACTAGGAAAAAAAAAGGAGTTTTGATAGAAGTTTTGGAAGAGATGTAAGTTTTGGGAGGCTCTGAGCAACTTCTGCTAGTTGCAGATGTCCCTGCTCACTGCAGGGGGGTTGGACCTGATAGTTAAAGGTCCCACCCAACACAAACCCTTCTGTGGTTCTGGGATATGAGTGACACACATGGGACCAAATGATATTAAAAACACATCACTGAAGACCTGATCTGGCACACATTACATCAAGGTCTAGCTTTTATGGCCAAGGGATGCATATTAAATCCTCCCCAATCAAACTGTAAAGCACTCAGATCCTTTCAGCACATCCAGCCAGCAGCTCAGGCACAGAGGGGCAGTTCTGCACAAAATAAATACTAGAAAAAAATAAAAGAGAAGTAATCCTGCATTTCCACAGGGAGCCTGGTACAAAGTGGCCAAGTGTCAGATGAACAGCAACAGGTCCCAGCCACCTGAAGTGGCACATACTGAGGGAAAACACCTTTAAATGATATAATAATTGGACTTGATGATCTTAGAGGGCTTTTCCAACCTAAGTGATGCTAGGATTCTATGCCATGGCAATCCAGGCAACTGCATTAGGAAGTATTTTCCCTCAGTATTGCAATATTTAGCCCATACTTTCTGAACTCACATAAACTCTCCCCTTACACACCAGAAAACCCAAACCCAAATCCCTTGTTGCTGAAACCTTGCTGGACAGGGAGCTGGCTCACCTTATCTAGACCAGGTTTTTTCCCAAGAGAGGCTGCACCAGATGATCCCTGAGCACCCTGGGATTCCTCAATTCAATGGTCTGCTTCTCCAAGCATCACTCAAGGGGCAGGAGGGACACAGCACGTGAGGGCCCCTTGTGCTACAGCCAGCCCCAAAATAGCTTTCTCCTTCCTGATGCTTCTAGGTTATGAAATTACCTTTTTTTTTTTCAGCAGCAAAATGAGTCAAACAGTCAGCCTTTGTGAAACTCAGGAGCAAGGCAGCCATATGGCAATCAGCAAATGACACTCTCCTACAGGGCCATTTTGTGTCTCACTCTCCAAGGAGCTTAATATAGGCTTAAAGGAACTAAAAATATTTAGAATTGTAATTTTGACATGAAGTACTCCAACTATGTGATTTTAACATAAACATGGAGTTTACTTAACTCTAAAGTCAACAGATGGTATTTAAGTTCAGTTGGCTCTTTTTTTTTTTTTTTAATAGGAACTCTAAAAACAGCAATCAACTGCCTTAATGGGTTTTCAACTGCTGAATGTCAACATGTTACCCAGAAAATATTAAATACTGTAAGCTAATAAGGAAGGAGAGGCTGTCTGGCCTTCTAATTACTCATAATTACCCATCAGCCTTCACATATATCAACAGCAGCTATGTCTGAGGAATCCCAACAGATCAGCACAGGAGCTCAGATGGCATCTCCCAGCACAGCCAACACCCAGGGCTTCCCATACAGACCTGGAACATCAGGGGATGCCTGAAGAGTTACACCCCAGTGAAGGTGTGAAAAGCTGAGGTGCAGCACCTGAGAATGCTCTGCTGTTGGAAGGGTCCCATTTTGATGCTGTTTCCACCCAAAATATCCACGTCAAGCTCTAGCTGTGAGGTCAGAGCTGAAGTGGTTGCCATGAGATGAACCCAGTATCACACATACCTGTGCTGGGACACACAGACTTTGAACACCAGGGGTTGTCTGAAGAGCTACACCCCAGTGAAGGTCTGAAAAGTGTCCTGATTTCCACCTGATTCACCTTGTTAAGTGTGTGGGGTTAACTGGGAATGGTTCTTTGCAGCAGTGTGCTGATCAGGAGCCCCAAGGTGAATACTTACATGGAGTTTATTGAGCAGCACAGCATCTGTGGTGCTGTTGGCTCCTGGCTTTGCTGCTTTCCAGAACTGCTTCTGAGCTGAGTACCGGTTCATGGGACACAGTTTGAAGAGGCAATCTATAAAAAGATGAAATAAACAGCAAGATGGCTTCAACCCTTGCTCATTATCTGGATTTCTGCTGCTAACACTGTCCAAAGACTCCAGCGGCGGGGAAAGGTTTATAAACAAATCCCAAAAAGCTCTTGATCAGACAAATGCTTTTTTTGAGCAACAGGAATGTCACCCCACGAATGATAAAAATTAACTGGTGCTGCCAAAGGGGCTGATGCAAGACCAGAAAATTTATAACTTGGCCCAGTCAAAACCACTACCCTGCAGACTAAAATGGTAACACGCTGCAGTGCTTTCCCAGGCAAGCAGGCTGCCTTTGCACACTTGGAACTTGGCCTTTTTTTTTCCTTCCTTCTTCAGCAAGTCCACGACTCCACACGCCTGGTGAGGGCCAGGGCTTTGGGGTTGAGGGTTGGTTTTCCTGTTGTTTTTGGTTTTGAAGCCAATCCCTTCCATTGCTAGGGAAAAATGAGGCATGAAGACTTGGAAAAAACTCACCTAATAAAGCAGCAGCAGCAGCAGCATAAAATAACCCCAACCAATAGCAAGCAGACATTCAATGTGTGGCTTGAGGTAACCCCCCAGGGTTCAGATTCTTTACCCACTCCACAGACAGTTTATTTCACATTCTGCCAGGAATTACAGCTCATTAGTCTTATCAACAATACATTTTCACATTAAAGAGATGCTAAGTTATCAGTAATAAAACCAAATTAGCTGCGTTGACTATTTTCCCCTCTCCTCCGTTGCTAAGAGACTTGAACACGTTAAAAAAAAGAAATAAAAAATACAAAGTTGAGCTATTCAAAGCCAAAGCAGCAGCTCAGAAGTTTAAACAAAGTGCCAAAAAAGCCAGAAGGCTGTTCCCAGTGCCTGCTGGCAATGGTGGGGATGCTGAGCTTCAGGCTTCAACATGGCATTTCTCAAGAGCTGAAAGCTGCTGAAGGGGCTGAGCCCCACTAGACACAGATGTCAAGAAATTTTACCTCATTTGGGATGGATATTTTCACTCTTTTCATGCCTTTTTTTCCCAGGGAAGAGGCATTTCAAGTCACTGCCTGCCCCCTCCAAGAGCACACTGGGCAGCACCAACCCCTGAAGGGCAAAGTTGTGCCTCCCAAACCAAATCCCCTTCCAAGGGGGTGAAGCATCAGTGGCAGATTGTCCTCTACTGGGACCATTAAAGGAGTGTCACTGGGGAAGGAGAGAGCTGAGGGTATGTGGAAGGAGATTTGAACCTCCCTTTGGACACTCCCAGCTTGGAGCTTCTGAAGAGCAAAAGCAGAAAGCAAAGTGCAAACCACCCTTGCCAGGTTTGCTCTCTTCAACTTCCATTTCATTTCCATAAAGATGATTCACAAGAGCCTGACAGCACAGAATAAATTCCCCAAAGCCCCTGCAGGCTGGCACTTGAAGCTGAGACTATGCACTGGAAGCAACACACCAGTTAGAAACTTTGCTATTTTTTGCTTAAACCATCACTTCACACAATGACAGCAATTAACACACAGAAACTGCATTGAAGAATTAATTGTATGCTCCATTTAGTTACAGTCAAAGTGTGCTTTTCTTTCCACCCTTTTCACTCAAGAAACTTGTCAAGTTAGGCTTAACTTCTGAATTGTGAGCAACCCCCTCACCTCCTCCCTGTAGCATCTTCAAGTGTTTGACCTTGTCCAGTGCAATAAAGGAAAACAAAATGTGGTTCACAAGCCCTGGCTGACCCAGCCCTGTCCTGCACAACTTTTGCTTTCATAGCAAAGCAAAAAAAAACCTGATCAGAATGATTTTTTCCCCCCCTCTGGTGCATGGGAATTTAAGTGGCATTTAAGTAATAATATGGTAGTAAGATTATTACAGAGATTATTAGAGATGTTGGGATGAAGGTTGGACTTGATGATCCTAAAGGTCCTTTCCAAGCATAATTATACTATGACAGCAAATATGATGCTATTATTATTATTATTATGCCAGACATGCCCCAAATTGCCATTTTTCTCCCCTTGCCATGCTCCAGCTCATTTCTAAATGATCTGGAAGTCCTTTTATTTCATCCAAGCTGATTGTGTAACACACCACTCATCTTTTCCAAATCTCCCCTGGC